>JADOBS010302825.1:0-15469 GCA_015708375.1 Cydonia oblonga | reverse complement strand
TTGTTTGCTTCCCTGTCTCTGTCCATTTACATACTTACCTACACCAGTGACCGGAACAATCTAGTGAAGGTCACAAACTCGATACTTTCTGTTGTACCAAGGTCCTCGCTGATTTTGTGCATCAACAGTTTCTGCAATCTGTTTGTTTTATTTTAATTTTGTCAAAACATAAACCCCCTTTTACATTTTGTGTCTTTAAGTTACCATCCGTCCAAATTAGGTTCTTTTTAGTGTTTTGAGTCTTATTAGTCTAAAATTCGTCTAAATAATTCCTTAGAGTATGTTTTGAGTCTAATTGTTAGTTTTGTGCTGTATTGAGTAGTTTGAGTCAGTCTTGAGTCATAAGAGTCTAGTTTAGTGTTTTTAAGTCCAGTTAAGTGTAATTGAGTCTAATTTGTGTAGACTAGCAGCCTTAGTTAATCCCTGGCCTAAAACGATCCCTACTTTCACATACTACAACTATCTAAATAGGGTTTAATTTGTGTGTCAGTTTTTGTCACATCATCGGTGCTTTAGGAGTCCGCCTCCTAGCTTCCCTCGGACACGGGGATAGAGTTTGTGGATCCCCCTAAGGATGTAGGGTTTCACATCCCTGAGAGAGACGCTGGACCTAACTTTCGGTTGGAGGCCAGTGAGATATTGTCGGGGGATGGGAAATGCCAGGCGGCGGGAGAGTAGAGCCTCGTCATCCTCGCAGTCAAAGGGCCAGGTTATGACTTGACGCAGGAAGTCATTGGCCTAAGGAGTGAGCTAGCATCGTACAAGTCTCAAATGTCAATGCTTGTACAAGCCCTTGGTTCCTCCGGAATACGTCTCTTCGGTTTTTCTGCACCGCCGCCCTCAGAGCCCTTAACACTAAGCATGCACAGTAATCAAGCCCGTCTACCTCTAGCCCCGTCCCCAACCCCACCCGCTACAAGCAGCAAGATTACCAACCACCTCCGAACGACATACCTATAGATTATTCCTCATTTCTTTCATAGTTTTGTTCCCGCTTTCTTTTAAAACCTTGTATTTGTATGTACATTTTTATTTATATTATAAATAAATAAAACATTTTTTATTTATTAATTTGTTTTTTTTTTTTGTCATTTGTATGAAATATTTTTTTTTTATTTATAATTTTCCTTTCATTCTATTTGTTTATTTATTTATTTTAATTTCACTTGGGCGACGCTGACTAGTCATTGTGCAAAATTACGCGGGTCTTATACATTTCGTCGCTCAAAACAACACACATCTTAGGTGTTTCATCGCCCATTACCAAGCGTGTCTTCCCTACTTCGTCGTGCAAATTTTTGACGTCCTCAGAAATTTCTCGTCACAAATCACACTTGTACCCTTTTATATCATACGACGAAAGCCTTTGTCCATATAGCTTTTGCACGATGAATACTAAAGCGTTGAGCAATTGTTTAGATGCGCAACAAATTTGCACTTATTCGTCGCACAAGGTCTTTTTTCACGACCATTGTACGACAAATTATGTGCGACGATTTCTGCGTCGCCATAGTTTTTGTACGACCTAAAGATGCTTTGCGTGACAAAGTCTCCCTCATCGCACAAATTGTTTAATTTAGTAGTGATATAATTCAATCTAATCCAATGAAACTTAACGAAGCCAAACGAACGCACCCTAAGATTACAAAATGCATCCTTTAGCCTTACCCCCACAATCTAAAAGTTTTCGGCCTTCGGCTGCCTCTTTTTACCTAAAACAAAATAATGGAGTTAAAAAAAAGGTCTTTGGTGATGTGATGCCCCAATGCAAGTGCAAGGTGGCTTAATTTCAGAGAAATTTTAAAGAATGTGAAACAGAAAAAGGGCGGCAATGTGGTGTGGATTTTGAGGGAGCATAATTCCACAGTAAGCTCTTATAAAATGCTTTTTCTAGTTTCTAATTAATTAAGTTTGCTCCACTAAACCTCGTCTCTCACACCAAATCATGATCATGAAAAATTTCAGTTCGAATTTCAATCTAATTTATTTTCATTATCTTTTTCTCCTTGCCCTCTTCACCTTCTACTCTACAATCGGTTCCACACAGAAGATTCCAATTCCATCAGACCCAGTTGGAGGTAAAATACATATATGCATGTGTATGTGCGTGCGTGTGCGTGTGTGTGTGTATACATAGAAACGATATATTTTCCCTTTGAACTTGATCTTAATTGGTTCACTTAATTTGTTGCTTGGTGTGGTTAATATTGCTGTGTTGGTAATAATAATGTGGCTGTTTTTCTTTTGATTGTATGCATGGCAGATATTGTGTGTGAAGTGGTACATTGTGGGCAAGGAGTATGCAAGGCTTCTAATGAGACACTGCTTGGTTTTGATTGCGAGTGTAATCCTGGTTGGAAGAAGATTCCGATTGGTCCCTTTACCTATCCCGCTTGTGTTATTCCAAACTGTGAGTCTCTCTCTCTCTCTCTCTCTCTCTCTCTCTCTCTCTCTCTCAAGTCTTGATGCAATAATTTCCCTTTTCTTTGGTACCTAAATAGAGCAATAGTAGCGGAATGAAAAGTTTAAGGTCATTATTTATACTGTTTACGACAAGTTTCCTATAATTGTCTTGTTAAAAAAAATAATGATATTTGGGATAGAGGGATTCAAACACAGGACGTTGGATACATGAATAATACCAATAGAGCAACAAACCCCTCGCAAGTTTCTCAGATTCTTTGATTTTAAAGAAAAGTGTTATGAAGGTTAAGTAGTGTTCAAACCACTTGCTACTTTTAGTGGCTGATCAAAATTTACTCGTAGTTTTGAAGGATAATCATGTTATAAACTTGTATCACCAAACTAACAGTAGTTTGAAATCCCATCGCGTGGGAGACTCCGCTATGCAATCTCGCTAGTCACCTTTGTTTATGTGAATCTGATACTGTAACTATAATCTAGCATTGCCAATGTTTTAGCTGCAGGCTCTCGGCGGCAATTCTTTGCTTTCAAATAAATAACAGATGAACGCTAATCACAATGCCAGGAAACTGATTTGGGAAAATGCAAAAAGATAAATTGACATATTATATTTTGGTAATTTTTACAAGCGACCACGTGATAATTGAGCAAATCAGATCAGTATTTTGTCAAGAAGTCACGTACATAGATATTATCTCAACTTACTACCGCCTATATAACTTTCTTTTTTCCTAATTATCTGGACGGTAATATTCCACTTACAAAATAACAATTGCAGCATGAACTTATTGTCTGCTTTATTTTGGCTTATTGCTATTTCAACTGCTAAGTATATTAAATTCAGAAGTTCTCACTCCACAGTTAAAAAAAAAAAAATTAAAAATAGAAAGGAAAAATACAATAACAGTTTTGTGATGATGATAATGCAGGCACGGTAAATTTCCAATGTGATGGATCTGCCTCACCGCCCCCACCACCTGCTCCTGTGGTTCCTCCACCAGGTGATTTAGCAAAATATTATATTCATCCATTCATCTATCATACACATAAAGTTTTTTGCATCAAAATGATTTCAAAGTGAGTAAAAATATATTAATCATGTTGTCCGATCACACTGTTAACAATGGCGAAACTGAATAAAGTATGATCGGTCAGAAAACGTGATTCGAGTAGTACGTATATTGAAAGCTTCATACGAGAAAAATCTTTCACTTATGTTTCATGAATTTCGGAGATTATAATACTGCATCAGTAAAATGAAATGACTTAATTTCCAGGTTGTGAATTTGTTTGGTGTGGCGATGGAACCTGCGTAGCAAATGGAAATGGACACATATGCCAATGCCCTGAGGGCACGTGGAACTTGTTGAATATGCCAGAATTAGCATGCTTTAAAGCATGTAAGCTAATTTTCTCCAAGCCCTAATTCTTACTTCATCATTATTAAACATAATGGAAAAAAGTTAAAGGAATGAATTTATGAATGTTAACTGTCTGAAGAAAGTGAGGTTCTACCATAAAACTAAATGATATTATGGAAAATTGCTTAATTATGTATAAATACATGCAACGTTCATTCTTTTCTAGATAAATAAGATTGATACTCTCAACACTATCCTTATAGTCACTTTGTTTATTTTTCCCCTGTAGGTTATCTTGGAGGCGATTGTAAGAGTAAGGGATTTGGTGCACCTGCACCGGAAAAATCGGATACTGCTAGGTCTCTGAAAAATAGTGTAACATGTAAGTACTGTACATTTAACAATTTTGGGCTGACGTACTAACACAGAAACTGATAAATATAGTAAAGGATAATTATAGTGACACATGAGATTAATACCAAGGAAACTAAAAACTCCAGTATTCGGTGGAAAGCAGCCAACTGTTTTAAGAATTTCAATTGCTAGTTACTGAACATGTGCACAGATTCCTGTTGGTTCCAACCGAATACTAGGACTCTTGGACTTCAAGTATTCAATGAAAAGCAACCAAATATATATTGAGGATTTTCCGTTGGTAGTTACTGAAGTACAGTTACATAATTTTGGATTGGTCACTACTGAATACTTGGATTCATGTTGGACTTGCTTATAAGGCTTAGTGCAGTATAGACAATTGGTAATGAAAAATTATCAATTCATTCTTGGTATGTGTTAAGAATATAATTTAGGGTAATGTTAGGGAGATAAAATTTTGTAAACTAAATAACATGAAAGTTGATGAGTGGATTATGACTTAAGCATTGATAAATGTACTCATTATTATTTGTTACATATCATTTAGTTTGTAAATTTTGTCTACAAATTTAGTCTCTTTGACATTACCCATAAATTTAATATTGATAAGAGATGACATGATATGTGTTCAGAATAAATTCAATATGGATAAGAGATATGAACTTAATTATAAGTATATGAACTAATTCTTATATTACCAATTAACTTTGTAGTAGAACCTCAACTTTTTTCTCCTTGTGACTATCATAATCTTTGCTTTTGAGTTAGGTGTCGATTGTGCTTAAGTTAAGCATATATCAAGTGAAAGATAAAAATAAATAACTTTTATTACTTTGAAGTTAAGAAATTCTTTAACCGCAACAGTCATCTTGACAAATAAGTTTTAGTATTAAAAATTAATTTAATGGGTGCCTTCAATAGATTGAGGTGTGGGAATAATACCACCGTTTCTGTAAAATGTGGTCTAAATTTTTTAATGAGTGTCTTCAAATTTGGTTTAAAAATTAGTCTACTTAGTGTTATCCTTTTTGTAATTATATGTTCCATGGATGCCTTCAACAAATAAATAATTATGAGAGCTGTTAAGCCCACCCCGCAATCCTATTTCCCCACCCCTTTTCTAATTTATTTTTAATGACATGTTTACTCCCTATGCCAAATGACGTAAATACCTAAATAATCTAGAACCCTTCTCTCTCCCTCCGTGTTTCAGACCTCTCGCAATCCAGCTCCACTCTCTAGAACTCGCATCCCACGAATCTTCTTATCCATAATTCTAACCCAGTTTCTTCTCTTTGTTTTTGCAAAACCCAAAAAGATCCAATTTCTTTGAATTTCATTTTGTTGTTAGTTGCTGCTTTGGTATAATTGAAAGAAGAAAAGAAAAAGTGAAAATTTGAAAATTAAGAAGAAAAAAGGAGAGCCCAGCAACCAACTCCCCACATCCATGAGCTACCCATCCCATCCAATTTGACGGCAGCCATCCTCCACCGACTTGACACTTCAACCTAATTTTTTCCTTCCTCCATCTCAATCGAACTCACAAATGATAAAACTCAACTTCAACCGTGGATGTCGCTCATCCTCCCCCTCCTAGTCAAAATGGGCCGCGTCAAGTTCTTCCTCTCCAAATTTCCAGAGAGAAAAAATTATTTCTGGTGGGAAGGAGGTTGTTGTCGAATTGAGTCGTATGATGTTAATTGTATCCAGGATATTTCAGGAATAAAAGTGGGTGGAGAAAGAGTATTAAGTAATTTTAACTTTGGAGTGTTTTAACTTTAATTTTTTAAGAAAATTAAAATTTAAAAAAAAATTTGGTGTTAAATTGAATATTGATTTTTGTCCTTAATATGTCCTTAATTCAAAATAATTAATGTGCATTTTATTTAATGTCTCCCATTAAATATTTAAATTCATTAATACACAAATTTTAATTTATTTTTTGACCAAAAAAGAGTTTTTTAATTTATTAATTTTATTTAACATTCTTCAAACTTTAAAAACTCAATTAATGTACCTAAATGTTAGTACCGAAATGTGTTTGCCGAAATATATTATATTGAACTAATATATTTAAATGTTAGTACTAAAATGTATGTACCTAAATATATGTACTGAAATGTATTAATATTAAATTAATGTACCTAAATGTGTGTACCGAAATCTATGCATCGAAATGTTAGTACCAAAAATGTATTATATTGGATAAATGTACCTAAATGTCCAAATGTATGTACCGAATTGTGTGTACCTAAATGTATGCACCGAAATGTATTATAATGAATTTAATATACCTAAATGAAGAAGATAGAGTACATCGAAATATATTGTATAACAAAAATTAGTTTATCTAAATGTTTACAACAAAATATATTACGATGAATGAAATAAAAATAAAAATAAAAATTATAATGAAATAAAATTAATACATTAAAAATTAGAAAGAAAAAGATAAATAATTAAAAAATCGAAATATAATTAATAAATGAGGTTATTAATGTATCAAGGGACTAAAATTAGATTTTGATCTTACTCATGGTTTTAATCTAAAAGTCATCTTTGCCAATGATTAAAACGAAGTTTTCTATTTAACTTTCTATGGTGGGTGAAATTATAAGGTGGGTGGGAAAATAGGACAATAGGGTGGATTTAGTAACACTCATAATTATAATGGGTGTCTATAACTTTGAGTGGTGCTTATCTGGTAGGTCACTTTCATATCTTTCAGTTAGCTTTTGAGTAAGTATGTATTGTGCTTAATTTCATCTCAGCGCATGTAGAGTGAAAAATAAGATAAATTTTCTTATTACCTTGATTTTGTTCAGAATCAACATACTGGATGTGCAATGACTTGTTCTAATTTAATTGTTAATTTCATTTTTGTCAAATATTCTTTCAGCAGAAGATTTTATGATTCTACACACATGCACGGGTGCATATGGTCATAGCTTTATGCATGCATATAACTAATATAAGTACATATATGAAGAACACAAGAATTGTAGATATATGCATGTTTGTATGAAGATAGCATGGATTTATGTGATTAAATACAATCACATTTTTTATCTATTTGTTTTTTTTAATACATAAGATATATATATATATATATATATATCTACATTAAAGGATACAGGGAGTACGTGAGAATGAGCTAAGTCTCACAATGGAATAACCATAATAATTTAGTTTGAATTCATCAAACCTAAGATCAACCTCTCACTTATAAATGTAGATGAATACTACTAAATCGTAGTACGTGACAACACTCTAATCTATTATCATGGTCAACAATGAAGTACAAGTCACTTATTATGTATGAGTAGTAATTCTCACTCGTGTTGTTTCTTATTGCTTATGTCCGCTAATCTTTCTCTAATTTATTCAAAACAAAGGCTAAATATTTACGTGGGTTTTTTTTTAACCAAATCAATTAATGGTCTTGTTTTTGGTTTTTTGTTACAGTAACCGTTACCCTGTTGATATCGATCCTTCTAACATGGATCTGACAAGAAGCATTCTGATGATGGCCATGATTCGATTATTCTGCACTTTTTTTGGTATTTTTTAAACGTTGGAACACAGTTATTTTGGCTTAGAATATGTACAGTCAAAATTTTACAGCCAATTTGTGAGATAAAATAAAAAAATCTCCATAAATTATTGTACCTCATGAACACTTTCAAAGGATAAACCCCAAATCTATGCCTTCGTATAGATTGGTGGACTTACTACAGTACCTAAATGGTGTGTTGTGGCAATATGAAAAGGAGCAAAGAAGACAAGGGACAAGGGCAGTGACAGTTTACCTCGTTTGTTGCTTTCTTAAGTACTAGAGAACAATGTCATGTGCCCAAAGGAGGATTGCTCTGCATATATATATCGAACTGTTTCAAACTACATGATCATTATTTTTTATTGTACTTTCAAGAGTCATCTCTGAGGGTCCCAACAATTCCTGTTCATGTCTGAACTGGATTAACACAATCTAATACACAATTGTTAAATCTCTATAATTTATTTTGTTTGGTGCTTACATAGAAAATTTCATTCCACTCCTTCAATAAAATCACGAGTCAATACCTGAAAATCCTTATGTCTGAAATAGAAGAATTTAATTCAAGCACAAAATTCATCACAATGGATTGAAAGCTCATTGACTTGGAACTTTGTTGCTACCCTAAGGTCGGAGAGTAGTGTGTCATACTTTGTCTCATTGCTGCTTGCCCGGAATCTGAGGTTTAAAGCATTCTTGAGTATGTATCCATTCGACGTCATCAAGACCATTCCTACCCCAGCTTGATTCACGGTTGATGATATGTCCACATAGAGTTTCCAAAGACGAGGATTCTTGAGTGTTTTCTGCGAACATGTGAAGGGGTAAATTCTGCTACGAAATCCTCATGCACTTGGGCTTTGATCGAACTTTTCGAGCGATAGACGATTTCGTGTTGCCCCAGTTTGATAACCCATTTAGTGATTTTTGGACGATGCATCTAGACTAGTAGGATGTATTAGAGTGGGTATTCGGTCATGTAGACAACTCATAATGATTGAAAGTATAGCCGGACCTTCCTGGCTGTCATCACTAATGGAAGAATAAGTTTCTCCATCTTTGGATCTCTAGTCTCTGGTTTGAGAAGAGCTTTAGACATGTAGTATACCAGTTTATGCTACCCCGAGTCTTCTCGAATTAGAGTCACACTAACTGTGCAGTTCGACACTTCCAAGTATAAGTACAATTCCTCCCCATCCACTGGTTTGGATAAGAATGGTGGATTGGACAGGTGCCCCTTCAATTTTATGAAAGCTTCCTCATATTCCTTTGTTTTTCTTTATTGCAGTAATGAAGGGTTCCATTTGAAGAAACCGACTAAGAGCAGCTGCCCTTCTAGTCAAACTCTGGATTTCGTTTACGATGCGAGGTGACTTCTTCTGCATGATCTGGTCTGGATTAGCTTTGATTTCGCGCTTTGTAACTATGTAACCTAAGCAATTTCTTGACACTACTCCGAAAATGCACTTTGCCGGATTGAGCTTCATGTTGTACTTCTAGAGTAGGTTGAAAGACTCTTGGAGGTGAGTAAGATGATATTTCTGCAGAAAGCGCTTCTACGACTAATAACAACACTTTTGAATTCGTAAAACGCTTTTAGCCATTTAAAAAAAAATCCCAAACAACACCTAGCTAATAACATTAGACAAAAAAGAGAAATTTTGGTCAGTAGAATTTGTAAATTGAGGTCAAAAACTCAATGTGAAAGCTCCAATGAAGCTGTAGGATGAACTTAATAGGAGTTTTAGTCCCATGGTTTTTTTTTTGGATGGAAAATGAAATGGTCATAGCTCTCACTCACTCATAGAAATTAGAGAGGCATCCATTAATGTGTGGGATGACGCTTGCGGATTTCTCATCTAGGTTGAAAGATTCAACATCTCAAAGTCTTCCCAATTTGCACAACAATTTTGAATTGGGGTCGTTGGGTTGGGGCGCTATTGATTGAAAACTTTGGTGATCAGATCATCAACCTTTCTTGCGAAAGAAAAGGTTTCTCTCGTGTCAATGACCTGCTATTATTGCGACAATGAGCAGATCAATACAATCATTGCAGCAAAAGCCTTATGTCATCGACGTATACGTCACTTATTCCTCTAATTTTTCCTTGAAAATTCGGTTGACCAGCCTCTGATAGGTTACCCCTACGTTTTTAATCCCAAGAGGCATAACCTTAAAACGTACCTGGTGCCCCACTGTGGCATCGACAACAAGTCTGTCCAAGGCACAGGAGAAGGGTCTTTGGGGCAGGCTTTATTCAAATCTTTGAAGTCCACACATAACCTCCATTTTTCGTTCTTCTTTTACACATGCACCACATTGGCTAGCTAGTCTGGGTGGTGGACTTCAACAATGAAGTTAGTATCTTTAAGCTTAACAATCTCTTCTTAGATGATCTTGCTTTACTCCTCCCATGATTGCATTTTCGCTAGATAACCAACTCCGAGGATGGCAAATTATTGAGGGGTCAATCCTTGGCATGTCTTTTGCGGACTAAGCAAAAACTTCTTTGTTGGCTTGTAGGAATCTGGGTGAATAGTTATTTCCCTTGATCTGATAGTTTAGATCTGCTTCTGGCTTTGCGCTCCGGCTTTTCAAGATTGAGCCTACTGTAGACAGCATCTTCATCCACTTTAGACTCTGGAGTGTTGCCGTTCTGGGGATCAAGGTCTAGGTTAAATTCTTTGTAGCCTGTATGTTAACCACCTGATTGTGTTTGTTATGCCGACTCGTCCATGGGAGGGGCAGAGCTCTATTTTCCTTTGCGAATCTTGCTTTCCATTAACCAGCATTGAGCTGCTGCTTGATCTTATTTAATTTCTTTTACTCTGCCCGGTGCGGGGTAACAGAGTAGTTAGTAGTAGGATGAGGGGATTGCTTTCATCTTGTAAAGCCAATTCCGACTGAGTATGGCATTATGAGTCCATGACATGGAATGCCACCAAATAGTTGCACAGTTCCGCCTGAATTGCAAGCTTCACCATTCCAAGTTATTGGCCGGAGTATCATTGAAGGTATGTGTAACATCCCACATCGTCCAAGGGAGTGGATCCTGTAAGCCTTATATGTATATTCTCATCTCTACTTAGCGTGAGGCCTTTTGGGAGCTCACTGGCTTCGGGTTCCGTAGGAACTTCGAAGTTAAGCGAGAATGGGTCAGAGCATTCCCACGATGGATGACCCACTGGGAAGTTGCTCGTGAGTTTCTAGAAACAAAACCGTGAGGGCGTGGCCGGGGCCCAAAGTGGACAATATCGTACTATGGTGGAATCGAGCCCGGAATGTGGTGGGGGGCCGGGCCGAGATGTGACAGTATGCATGGTGGTTTCGCACTTGTTGGTTTTTCTTTCCTTTTTGGTTTTACCTAGATACTTTTGTTCTCCATAAATGCAGTTGATGTCAAGAACTGGCTTTTCCATCAGACTTTGATCTCTAGAAGATCCCTAGGATTTCTTGTATCTTTTGCGAAATGTTCTAGGAGTGAAGCGACAATGCTTTATACAAAGGTTCAGATTAGCAGTTCACGCTAGGGTCAGAATGGGCGTTGCCTTAGCTAGTGGCTCCTAAAAATTTTAGATGATGTCTCTGAGAGCCTTCTCATTCCATTCAAGGTTAATAGCCTTAGACCGTCCGTTCATGCGTGAGGCTTTTCGAAGTTTGTTGATAGAAACATTGATCTCTAGCAAGGTTTTCCAGATTTGATACATGGTGGAGACTATTAAGGATACAAATGTAAATATCTCCTTAAGAGATAATACTTAGAGACTAAGTAATTGTTACAGTTTTGTTAGGACAGTTAGTGACTGTTAGACTTGGTTAATTCAATTTGTTAGACTTTGTTCACATGTATATATACTAAAGTGTAATCTTATTGTAAAGTGTTAAATGAGAAATACATTTTCTAATATTGTATCAAAGCCTTTTTGTCTAACGACCGCCTCTCTCTCGATCCAGACGGTTTAGCTTCCGCTTCGATCTTCTTCTCCGATTTGTCTTCTCTCTGCTCGCTGATTTCAAACCCTAGCTATGGCGAAGGGTGCGACTGGTGCATCTCCGTCCTCTGATGCAGACTCTCACATTCATCTATCTCCTCCGACAATTCCAAGCCCTAATTCCTACGCCTCTTCTGCAATTACATCGATCACAATTTAGAATATTGGATCTCTGGTTCCGATCAAGCTCACCACTACAAATTATCTGACATGGAGTGCTCTCTTTGCTCCGATCTTCCGTCGGTTTAATCTCACTAGTCTGATCGATGGATCTATGGCGGCACCGCCTAAATTTCTTCTTGATGCCTCATGAAATCGTACTACAACCTTGAATCCAGAATATGTAACCTGGTTTGAGAATGATCAGAACATTCTTATCTGGTTAAATTCAACGCTCTCAAATTCTCTTATTCCCGACACCATTGGGGTTACATCCGCTCGTGAGCTTTGGGCTAAGTTGGAAACACGTCTTGCCACCGCCTCTCAGTCGCATATTCATGAGCTCAGATCTCGTCTTCGCAATCTTTCCAAAGGCGAATCCACTGCCGCTCAATATCTCCAGCAAGTTGAAGAAATTGTTGATGCACTTGCCAGTGCTAACGCACCAGTTAATGATTCTGATCTCATTTATGTTATTCTCCATGGCTTGCCTCCTGAATTTGATTCTTTTGTGGATGCGATACAATTCTGACTTGGATCTACGACGATTGATGACCTTCATAGCCTGCTGATTAGCAAAGAGATTCAGCTCAATCATCGCAAGAAATCGTCATCTGCGACACCTTTTCAGGCTTATTCATCATCTGCTGATATTCTGCCTACACCGCCACACACAAACCCTAATTCTCAAGCCTTTACTGCTCATCATTTCTCAAACTCCCCAAATAACAGTCGTGGCATGGATCGCAGTTCAAGAAATTACTCTCATAATCGAGGTAATTTTCGTTTCAACAACAATCACAATCAGCGGCAGAATTCATATCGCAACAACAATCAGAGACAAACCTACAATAATAATCATAGAGGTCGTCACAATTTTCAATTTTCTGGCAAGAAAGTTCCTTGTCAAATTTGCAGACAATTTGATCATGAAGCTTGGGACTGTCCTCATCGCATGAATGCAAATTACAGTGCCAAATCCTCTCACTCTGCAATGGAGGAAAACACATCAAACTCTGCTCCTACTTGGATTGTTGACTCTAGGGCTACATCTCACATGACCAACTCGTATGCTAATCTTCAGAATCCAGAAGCCTATACAGGACCTGAGCAAGTTTACATTGGCGATGGAAAAGGTTTATCCATTTCTCACTCTGGATCTTCTATTTTTCCTACTGCACATCATGATTTTCAATTAAACAATGTGCTTCATGTCCCTGATCTTAAGCAAAATCTACTTTCTGCAAATCAGTTTTTTATTGATAACTGGTGCTCAATGCATCTTTATCCTTTTCACTTTACTATGAAGGATCTTTCTTCGAGGAGGATGCTTTTTAAAGGTCCTTTCAGAGAAGGTTTCTATTCTTTTCATCCCTTTTCCTCTCATGTTGTGCATCCTAAAGCTTTGACTGCGACTGTTAAAGCTTCAAATAAAGTGTGGCATCAGAGATTAGGTCACCCCTCTGTGAAGATTTTACATCAATTGGTTGCAAAATCATGTATCTCAGTTGCTAATAGTACAAATAAGTCTTTTTGCGCAGATTGTGCTTTAGGCAAAAGTTCTAGACTTCCTTTTGTATCTGATACTTGTATTACAAACAAACCTCTAGAGCTCATTCACACAAATGTTTGGGGGCCAGCACCTGTGTCTTCTATCAATGGTTTTCGATATTATGTTCTGTTTGTGGATGATTACACCAAATATACTTGGTTTTCCCCTTTGAGATATAAATCTGAGGTCTTCTCTATATTTGTTCAATTCAAGAATCTTGTTGAAAACTCTCTGTCTGCTAAAATAATTGCTCTCAGATCTGATTCTGGTGGGGAGTTCATGAGTAGTTCCTTTTCTCAATTTTTGATTGCAAATGGAATTCAACATCAACTTAGTTGTCCTCATACCCCAAAGCAAAATGGGTGTGCAGAAAGGAAACATCCTACGCCACCATAATTATTGTTATGTTATGAGGTGACAAATGTGCTGGGACATTGCTTTGAAATAGCCATTATTGTGGTAGAGTGGTTTGGTTAGGGAGGGGCCGAACTCAAGTTCAACTCTTAATTAAAGCACCAATTGTTTGAACAAATTAATGCACCGCCATGTGTGGAGGAAATGCACAAAGGTGTTTAACCTGCAAAAGGCTCTCCGACTGTCAAGTTAGTAAGCAAATATATGAGACTCAAGTGGTAGGTAAGAGAATAAGTGTATGATAATTGCGTTATCAGAGACAAACCCTAGAAGGGTGTATTTTATACCAGTTGAGGTAGAGACCTTTTAGGATGTCAAATTCGTATTAAGACGAAAGAATCTCGAAGGATATAGAGGAGTAGATGTTGCATCCTCTTAGGAGTATGATTACTTGCGATGCACGCCAACGCTTAGGTTGTAAAGATTGTAAGGATATAGAAAATTTGGCTGATTCCTTATTGGATTAGGTTTCCTATGTTGCGAAAAAAGGCATGGCCAATCTCAGCAAAGTCGGCGTACTTCAGCCACAGCTCTGGAACAGGATGATGGTGGCATCGCTGCTCTATCTGTGCAACTCAATTGCGGAAGCTGGTGAGTCCATGATTGAACTTTTAAGATACTTGTATTTTGATCCGCCTTGCTCGGGCCCTAGAAAATCATGGTCACAATTATTACCCTGAAAATTCCTATGTTAGTATACTTAATGGAAATGGCATGGATTTACAAAATGTGTTTTTTTACTAATTATTTTTTTTAAATTCAATCATCGATCTATTTTTATGAAATGTAGTTTGTTATGCATATTTGAAATGTTTGTGAAATGAGAGGGCTAGTAAAGGACCGCTAACACACGGTTATGGGGAGCTGTGACATCGAACTTGTATCTTACCTAGTTCCATTAAACTATTTTAAACTAAGTTCCTAGAATTCTACCCAGTTCCATTGATTAGACCAAACACCTGTTCTGCTTAGGTTTTGTTAAGTGGTGATTCAACTGAATTCCGTTGAGTTGTCTAGAATCCCGTTTTCTATTAAGTTCTGTTAAGTTGGTTTGGAACCCTCATCCTCTTGGATTTCGTTGAGTGGTCTTAAATCTCCCTTTCTACATGGTTTCTTTGAGTTAGTCCAAAATCCCTCATCCTTCTATTGGAATTGTGTTATGTTCGAATTTTGTTGAGTGGTCCGCAATCCTTTTCCAGTTTTGGTTCTGTTGAGTGGTCTGAAACCCTATGTTCGTTGGATTCCGTTGAGTGGTTCAGAATCCATTTTTTGTTTTGGTTTCATGTAGTGGTCCGAAACCCTATCTTCATTGGATAGTCCAAAATCTCTATTCCTATTCGGTTTCATTGAGTTGGTCTAGAATGCAGAGACTTAGGAGTTGTAGGCTTTGGTTGAACTGTATCTCGTTAGCCCTAGTTTTCTGCGTATTTATGAATTACAGATTTAAGAACTTTTGTGGTTTGATTTAGAAAAGCTAATAGATGTCTGGCCTTCGGGATTTTTAGCGAATGATGCGATAAAAGTTAAGCACTCAAATTAAACCCTCTTGTTGACAATTGTAGTATATGTATAAGTAGGGATCGTTCTTAACCGGGGATTAGGAGGGATTGCTAATCTAATGTAAACTGACTCAACA
>JADOBS010302824.1:0-15456 GCA_015708375.1 Cydonia oblonga | reverse complement strand
AATTTCGTTCAATCGAACGAAGATCGACAATCTCATATATTAATTTCGTTCGATCGTCGATCTTCTTTCGATAGAACGAAATTAATCACAAACAGAAAATGAAACTAAAAATTTCATAAATAGGATATTAATGAATTGGATCTGAGATCGTCATCTTCGTTCAATAGAACGAAATTAATCACAAACAGAAAATGAAACTAAAAATTTCATAAATCGGATATTAAAGAATTGGATCTGAGATCGTCAATCTTTGTTCGATCGAACGAAATTAATCAATAGACAATTAAACTAAAAATTTTCATATACGAACAAACATTAGAAATGCATGAACATGAGTGAAGATCAGTGAAGCATTGTATTGATCAAGCAAATTCGGCCAACGCCTAATTACAACCGACGAAGAAAAAAAAAAGAGCAAAAAAAGAAAAAAAGAAACAAATTGCTAACGCTTTATTGGCAGCTATAGTCACATGACGCGTCGTTTTTCTATTCCTCGTCATTCCAACTCACCTCGCGAATTTGATTAAATTTGTGGTATTCGATCTCCTTTTTCTTACCGACTTTCTGAGCCAAGCTCTTCCGATTTCTGACATCGGCCGCCAACGTACCTCTCATCCGAGCCGGCTGCACGTTGAATTTGCAGCGGTTACATCATTGTCGTAATGCACATATGCCTTCTTCCAGATGAGAAGTTTTGCACCATTTTTGTTCTATTTGGCTGTGCAATCATCAACCGATTTCCTGGCCTCCTCGACGGCCCAGAGTTGGCTGAGGGCGTCAAGTTTTGGACGGTTTGAGTTGGGAGGCTTGGAGTTGAGGGCAACTCTTAGGCAGAGAGCACCCATTGCCGCCATGAGAGAGAGGGTGAGAAAATGGGAGTAGCGGCGGGAAAGGGGAAAATGAAATTGGTTAGGGAGAATATGTAATGGTATGTGTAGTTATTTATAATTATGAATTTGTATTTGTAGCTGGGTGGTTATTTGTGTTATGCATTTCAATGTGAAAAATGAATGCACTATCTACAATCGAATTGATTGCAGAAGTTTTATTGTCTTTCTTAGTAGAATTCTGATCGGAACTCGTTTCAAGTTGCATTCAATTGTTTATTGGTATATTTAGTTTTTTCCATTCCATTTGTTGCTCTTTGTACATTGTTTCACTTGTCATTAGAATTACGAATGATTGCACTGGGTGATATCCATTGCATAAAGCAGCCAGCCTTGCTGCTTCAAGCTGCAAGTGGAAACCAACTGCTACATGGATGCACAAAAGGCATTTGTGGGGAAAATTATATCTTTAATGCTTAGGAAACTCTCACAGTACCCCTACCATTCAAAAGTTAATTTTCCAGCGAGATGCAGAACGATAAAAACATAAAGCCAGAGTTTAAGTGCAACTAAAAATCACCTGGATAAAGTGTCATGTAAAGGATAAGATAACAAGTTGGAGAGGGCTTTATCGAATCTGGTGTTAAATCGATCCCATCTTTGAGCAGCTCTACTGCCTCCTGCAAAATTGCAAAGTGCACACATGCTTCACTTTTCATGAATATAGAATATCTGTAGAGAAATCAAATTGAAGGTATAAGAAAAGCAGTCAACGCCTTCTCATTTAAGGAGAGTTTCAACTAATATAGAAATCATCAGAAAGTAAAGAGCCTCCTCTGGAGGCATGTGCATCCACTCTTTGTAACAGAATTATCTCAATACAGCAGATCTATTCTAAAAGATCGTAAACCGCAAACAATTCTGTTCGTGAGAGAAGTATCATCTACAGCAATGCGGAGAATCAATCTTGGAAACAAAAAATTAACTGCATAATGAAAATGTGGAATAAATGAGTCTTACTTCAACAAATGAGCCCTCTGAATCTGTAAGGAGGGCAGTACATTTCCACTGCTTGCCAATAAGCTTTGTCAACTCCTCCGATGGAAGTGCTCTTAAGTGTTGACCATTCATCCACCTTTAGTTTGTAAGCATACATTAAAGGAAAATATAAACAAGAAATGTCAACACTTCAGCAATAAAATTAATTCAAGAATTCAACAAGCAGCTTATATTCTCAAAGACACGATCCACATTAAAATCATAAAAATCAAAATCTAGATGTGGGATACAATGCAAAACAACCGTGCAACTGCAAAATGTTCAATCAATCTGCTTCTTCAGGGAGGGGAATGCCACATAGAAGCAATAATTAGCAACCATTTGCGGTATATAGCAGATTAAAAGCCAAAATTACCTTAATTTGGTCGAGTCAAAAATGGCACCACTTTTGTTGATGCGACCAATTGTAAATTTCTCAACTATGAATTGCATGAAAATATTCAAGTAAGAAATTAGTCAAACAAAACACAAGGATATTTAAACACCATGCAGAAGGTGAGCAGGAGATTTCGGAGGGAGGACGATACAGAGCAAGAGAGTGACAAAGTGACAATTAAAGAAAAGGGTACACTAACCAAGCTTCTCAAGGGTGAAGAATTCATTTTCAGTGCCATCATCCCAACCTAACAGTGCCAAGTAGTTCACCATTGCCTGAGGTAGATAGCCCATCTCCCTGTACTGCTATGTTCTAGTTATTAGATGTCAAGAATATTATCAATATTGACAAAGAAACTCTTAAAAAAAGAAAATCAGAACAGAGAAAGGTTCGAGCCCTAGGACCATGGATGAAACATCCTGTAATCCAACATATTTATCAAGTAACAATAAGCATAATTATAGATAACCACCTGGCCTACAGAAGTCGCACCATGCCTCTTTGACAGCTTACTCTGATCAGGGGAAAGAATTAAAGAAACATGTGCAAAGTCTGGCATTTGGAATCCTAGAGCCTGTGTTACAATGGTATTCATAAAACAATATCAGCTTCACTGTACATGTTGAAAGATATTTGAAACCCTGCCTGTAATAAAAATTAGGGCATGAGTTTACAAAATTACCTTATATATTAATGCTTGCCTTAGAGTATTTGGCAAATGCTTCTCTGCTCTGAATGCAAGTTTTAAGAGATCACATGACATTAATAAACGTAAGAACAAAAAAAATCAAGAAATAAATATCCAAAAAGCAATAGTAGTGAACGAATAAACTACACAGGTTAGCAAAAAGCTCATTCTAATCCATGTTAATTAGGCTGTTCATATTACCTAATAACATGTGATATGGCCATAGTAGCATCATCAACTGTGACGCAAAAATTGTACACTGGTTGACCGCTGTTTCTCATAATAACAAAATCTCCTCGAGCGTTCAGGTTCCAACTGACCTTCATGACAACATATAAAGTTAAGACTCCATACACGTACTTAAATACAAATTTGATAGTGGTTGAAGCTAACTAAAATTTCTTAGAAGTTCCTTCCGTTGATAGTGAGCAGCACACTTTACCATACTAGGAGTTCCTAAGCAACCCCAACCCAAAAACAATAACAACCAAAAGATGAACTTACCTCGCCTCGAATAAGGTCATTGATTTTTAAGCTTCCTTCCTTTGGCACATGAAAACCATATGTGTAAGAAGTTCCTCTTTCCAGCTCTTCTTGTACTTCTTTGTCTGTTGCATTGGTCCATCTCCAGCCTTGGATACGATCAATCCCTAAGATTTCAGCGCACTGCCAATAACTCGTACACACAACTTACTTAGTGCTCAGCAGCATCCGCCACCAAATCAACCTCTTCGTAGTAATCATCACCCTCATCATCCATTAATGTGTATATGATTAAGAATACACTTAAAACATTAAACAGTTGTGGCCAAATTTTCGGATAATAAAAATTATGAGCAAAAGCATGGTAATTTTGTCATTGCTTAGATTTTACAGCTACCCATCAAAAGCATAATCCACCATTATCTCCTTAACAACCTACCAAGCACCAAAACAGCATTCCAAAGAAACATTTCAAATTCCAGAACCCTTAAGCAATGACATATTATCAAAAAAAAAAATGATAGATAAAAAGAGGAAACAGGTGAATTTACAGAAGTACCATCGTTGTCGAAGTCGTCCAAGAGGAAACAGAGTCAAAATTTAGCAAAAAGGGCACTAATCCAAATGGAAGAAATTTTTTGATAAACAAAGTAAGACAAACAAAAACAGCTACCTGGTTGAATCCTCTAATCAAGCAACAATATGCCGCTCCACCTATATCTTTCTCCACTTTTCACACGATGGGTCATTGTCGTCTTCATCAACTTTACCATCCACTCCCTGCAATGCGTTTGTATCTGCATCAAAATCAAAATGCAAGATAATAGGGGGAAAATAGACCAAAAAAAGGGTTAACAGAAACAATAAATGTTCTTTGTAAACATCGGTACAGAAAATATAGCATTTTTAGGAATGAGAATATGAAAGCGAAGTTAGATCTGTTCATAGTCTGAAACAACCTGCATACTTATAAGGTTCTACAGAGCTTTGGATGCGTTTAATATGCAGAATGTGGCCCCTATTCATAAATATGCATGTGATGCGACATTTTAGTAATGTTATATCTCTTCACTGAAACACATGGCTTTGGTTATAATGCTCAGGCACCATTATAGACCTTGGTTCCCTTTTGACAGACATATGACTTCCAGATTGATCTTTAGAAATTATGCTAGCATTCGAGGCAGTCAGTTTCTCCGAAAAGTTTCGCTGACATTGTCGTTCTTCGTTTTATCAGTTCTACTTTCATATATGCGTGAACAAACTCGCATACACAAAACACTATTACACATATTTCTCACCGCTATGCTTCAAATTATTCAAAACCACTTGCAGAAAATCTTGGCTCGATATATTTCGCACATAAATACACATTACTAAGAAATTAGGGTTAGAGAGAGAGGGACCTTACATCGCAGAGCGCCATGAGAGGACCTTGTTCTCGATTTCAAAGTGAGTGCCGCGCTTTTTCAGACACACCACCGTCACGTTCGTCAGCCTCTTCTGCTCCTCGTCGGAGGCCTGGTTTTGGGGATTGTAGCCGGTGGCTCAGGCAATGATTCTCGATTTTTCAGTTCATAAAACTTCCTGCAAATCTCAAGAGGGCACAACACGAAATATATAGGATCAAAAAGCCTAATTGGCATTACCTCGGGAGTAATTCGCACGCTAATCGGTAAAACAAAAATTGGATCCGAGATCGTCAATCATCGATCATCGTTCAATCGAACCGATTAGCGTGCCATACAGTGTCCAGGGACTTTCAGTTCGTAGATAACACAACCTTAATACGATATTGGGTTCACAAACAGTTGTAAAACAGTTGACAAAATCATTCATTAGCTCTAATCAAAATTTATCCAAAAGTAGTCGGATCTTTCTCAATCAACTCGAGTCTTTCGACTTAACATTTAAGTCTGTTAGAAGGAATAATCCCTCAAATCGGCTTTGTAATCATCCATTTCCATGTCAGCTGCACACTCTTCTTCAGTAAGGGGAGGTAGTTGTCTGGTTTTGCGTTTCAAGTTATGCTTGTGCCACTCGCTCTTGAAGTGATCCCTATACTGCTTGGAATCGCCCACGAATGTGTTGCACGTGCTGCATTTGTTCTGCTTTCCCTCCGCTGCAGCATTTCCACTCCCAGTAGAGATGTTCTGTTTCTGCAAATCATCGCTCAGTTTTAGCACAGGATCAGCCAACTCCTTTTTCGACAAGTCAGGATCAGTAGATTCTTTTTTCTTTAATGAACTGATGTTCGAGGAATCTTTGAGTGAGTGTGACGGTTCATCCTCATGATCATCATATTGATCGATAACAGTGTCACCCTCTGCATGCACAGATAGTGCAAGAACTTCATATCTACCATGCAACTTCATCATCAATCCCTCACATTCACGATAAAAACCAGGGTCCAATTCACAAATCTGCACAACATAAAACACAAGATTAAACAGGAAGATCACAATTACTCCAACAATGGTAGTTTGTAAGTAGCATGCTTAAAAACTACTTCAACCTCTATTGTACTTTAGGATTACTAAGCAAAATAAGGCAGACAAAGTACTTCGACTTACGGTAGATATTTGACTTCCAGATTGATCTTTAGAAATTATGCTAGCATTCCAGGCAGTCAGCTTCTCCAAAAGAGATGAAAATTCATGGTCAGGAACTATGAGTCGCAATCTCATTGGAGACCGTCTGATTGGGAAGTGCTTCTGAAGCTCATGAATAACTTCCAGAGCCTGCACAAGAATGGTATAGTGTATATATTCAACACAATAAGACAATGCACAGTATAACCTAAATCCCATATGTTGCACTCCACACACACACAGATATACCTCCACATATATTTGGATAACCTACAGAGGTTAACATCCTGCGGAAATGCGCACATGCATACATAAGTCTACTTATTATACATATAAGTCGCCGAACAGTAACATCATGCACATGCACACACACAAACTATGTGCATACTTATTTTCCACCAACATGACACCGTGAAACAAAATTTGCAAGCTGGGAGACTCATTTTAGAATCCACCAATCTGTCATATCTATCGTAATTACATATGAACTGTTAAGATAATCTACTTAAATATCAAGCGAAAGTGCCAAAAACCACATCTATCAGGGATGCATGCATCTAGTGAACTCCATACAAGTATATTCTTATGTAAAATGAAGGGAAAGAGAGATTCAATCACCTGCTTCTTCGAGCTTTTATGTGGGTCTACAGCAAAGTGAATTTCATGCATTAGACTCTCAATCAAGCTAATAGTATAAGGGCGCCGGGTTTCAGGATTATAGGTTTTCTGCATAACAATGGTGGCTATGTCCCGAAACTGACTGGACAACTGAGATTCCCTCTCCTTCCCGGCCACTTGAAGCTCTCCTTTGTCCAAAATCTACAACAATAAAAAACTTACGACTCAACAACACATTTACGAAACTAACCAACCAGATAAACAACCAAAACAAATTTGTTTCCCTGACCTCCAAACAAATCTTGGTCTGGTCATCGGAATCAAATGCAGCCTTCAAGTCTTTTGTCTTAGCAAGAACACCTTTCGAAACATTTGTGTAAACGGTATGCGATTGCAGTACTTCATCCAAATCTTTCTCACTGTCCAACAACATAAAACATCACAACTTTCATATATACATATTAATTCCTGCAAGATGTTTGAAATTCAAACTACAAAAGTTTCGCTGACATTTTCGTTCTTCGTTTTCTCAGTTAATCTTTCACATATACATGAACAAATTCGCATAAACAAAACACTATTATGCAAAATTATTACACATATTTCTCAACACTATTCTTCACAGTATTCAAAAGCACTTGCAGAAAATCTTGGTTTGATATTAATTTCACATATAAATACAAATTACTAACAGAAGAGATTAGGGTTAGAGAGAGGGGGGAGCTTACATGCCAGAGCGCCATGAGAGGACCTTGTTCTTGTAACAGGCGATTTCGAAGCGGGTGCCGCGCTTTTTCAGACGCACCACCGCCACGTTCGTCAGCCTCTTTTGCCCTACCGGCTGCACCAGTGATCTTGACATTTCTGCACAATTAACACAAATTCCAGTTCAGGAATTGGGATTCCAGACATATCCCAAGGTAAATAAAATCTTTTAAGCCTAGGCGTTTCTTGTACTGTGGTTTGGATTTAAAGTTCATCTTGTAGTTGTAGTCTCAAACCTGTATTATTTCCAGTTTTAACAAATAAGAAAAATAATAAAAACCGCTTCTCTACAACATGTCGTACTAACTAATCTTACAAAAGAAATGAATATATCTGAATTCTCTGCCTATCTGATATCGTTTCAACAAGCTGGTATTGCTAAACTCTCTTAACTAATAAATTGCAATTCAATCCCTATACTTATCAGCTAACCAACACATCTGACATGCACATGCTACAATTTTTCCTTTTTGCACACACAAACAGACATTAGCTCTTCCATACAGGGATCCATTTGGAATTGTAGCATTTCGGAGGAACGCTCATTCATTTCAGCTCCATATCTCTACTAGTAAGTATGTCGATAGCATGCTTTTGGTACGACTCTGTAGTGCCAAACTTATTATTCCTTCAAAAGAAATCCACAATTGCTTTGCGGTTGAAGGCAGCATTAAATTTAAAATCTATTCATGCTAAATGGATATCTATTCATTTAAAGAGGAAACAATTAAAGAGAATTCATATCTATGCATAAAGAGACTATACTTTAGTGAGATAAAAATGGTCACTCGTTTCACTAAAAATAGTATCACTGCTACAGGAAAAGATACCTGTTTATGGATTCAATTGAAGACGCTACGCGATCCCTAAGGTGACGTCCAAGGCTCGAGCACAATCTGCAGAGGCCACAACCTGTATGACAGAAAAAGTGAATCAACATACATTTTTATTTACTCAACTCCTCAAATGAAATCATGAGCATTTCTTATAGAAAGGGAAGAAAAACAAGCCACTAATCTCATCTGAACAGCTACTGTATTGAAGACAATTTAAAGGACTTGTGGCGATTCTTGATGAAGTAAATTACTGAATTCTAGAGCAAATAGCTACTGTATCTGTACTAACTATCAAAACATGCGCAATTCAATACACTACGAAACCGAAATGATTAAACATATAAAATGCCGAAATGATTAACACATAAATGAGCCTCAATTAGAAGTCTTTAACCTGCCAAATCTAGCCAAACTCCTAAAACGAAAAAAAAAATTCATAAAAAGTCTTTAACCTGCCAAACTCCTAAATGAGCCTCAATTAAAAGTTTTTAACCTGCCAAACTCAACCCCATGTCCTGGGATTATGTCATATATATGACAATAGAATATAGGTTGCTGCTGGGGTTGTTTTAATCACCGGTGCTTTTGACAACGAGTCATCATCATTTGGCATGCGGCCAATGAAGGCTGGTCCGAACTCTCAACCGAACTTTTTATTTTTATTACAAAGGGGTTGGAACGAACGTTTAAGATTGAGATTGAGTACAAATTCAGCTTGTTACAGTTGATATTCCATCGAAAACATTAATTTTGTAAATATTCGAACATCAATTTTCCTTATATTCCTAATGGTAAACTGTAAACATAAATATAGAAATTAAATTAGGGCTGGTATCAATCATGAACATCCAATCCAAAACATGAACAAATTTCACAAACCCTAATCTAGAATTCAAAAATTAAATTTCAAGAATTCGAAAATTAAATTTCACAAACCCTAATCTAGAATTCGAAAATTAAATTTCACAAGCCCTAAATGTACAAACCCTAATCTAGAATTTGAAAATTAAATTTCACAAACCCTAAATTAAATTTCAAACCCTAAATTAATTCCAAAATTTACCTGATTTGGAGGAGAATCGGTGCACAGTGAGTGCACTGGATGAAGAGTCGAAGACTATCAGAATTTGAGTATCTGAAATCTGAATCTCTGATACAGAGAATCAAGAGAGAGAATCGCGAGAGAGAGAAAGAGCGGTGCTTTGTGTGGTGAAGGAAGGCTCCACCGTCGGAGAGAGAAAGCGGTGGCTCCGTGTGGTGGTGAGCCAGTGACTGGCCAGAGTTGAGCAGAGCTTCAAATTCGAGACGGAGAGGAGGAGAGGGGTCGGTGGGCTGACGGGTGAGAGTGGCTTCAATTGAAATGAACGACACAGATTAATTTGAAACAATCTGGTTGAAATAATATATATATATATATATCTACTATAATTAAAATAATAATATATATATATATCTACTAATTAATAAAATATTCATGTCAATCAAAATCCTATGAAATTACTAGTTCAACCTTCTAATTAAAACAGAATATGAATAAGAGATATGGGGCAAAAATGTAATTTCACATAATCAAATTTTGTTTTTTTTTCAAAGTTTCACCTACATGTAATCCTAACATATCTCTAATTAATAAAAAATAAAAAAAAATAAAAACTTCTCGCTACCACATTCTCTATCACTCTCTTCCTCTCTTTTTCTATTTCAAAAACAAAAATAAAAAATTTTCTCACACAGTGTGTGTCTATATGCTAGTATGTATATGTGTGTATATATATATATGTATATATAATATGTATGTATACATATATCGCTATTAATTAATAAAACACTAATTGTTAATCAAAATTTTATAAAATTATCAATTTAACTCTCTAATTAAAACAGAACATGAATAAGAAATATGGGGCAACAATTTAATTTCACACAACTAAATTTTGTTTTTTTTTCAAAGTCTCATCTCTATGTAACCCTAACATATCTCTAATTATAAAAATAATAAAATAATAAAAAACTTCTCTCCCACCTTTTCTATCACTCCCTTCCTCTCTCATTTTATTTCAAAAACAAAAATAAAAAATTTTCTCACACGGTTTGTGTACCTATATGCTAGTATATATAATAATAATTAATAATGTATATTTTCGGTTCGGTATGAGATTCCCGAAATTTCGGTTCAGGATAACATCATGAAAGTTTTGGGAATTTTGGTTTGGGACATTTTTGGTTTGGGATGGGTATTTTTCGATTCGGTTCGGAATTTTCGGGAATTTTTTCCACCCCTAATTATTTTACCCAAATATTAAAAAGAGAAATTACCGATTTTCTCCTGAACTTTCACCAAACTTTCAATTTAGTCCCTAAACTTTTAAATTGAAAAATCAAGAACTTAAATCTCTTTTTTTTGCCGATTTCTCCCCTACGGATAGTTTTTTATTTTATTTTTATAAATTTAATCCAAATTAATGTTAACTTTTATCACGTGCACACCACGTGACTCTCCACTTGACTTTCCTTTGTGAACAAAAGCGTTACATTACTAGATATTTAGACACAAAAACTATAGAATCACATAGATTTGCACAAATTAACATTTTAGAAATCGAGAGTTTTTAGTTATTTTAAAGAACGAGATGATCGAACTACCCTCACATATTATGCACATGTTTTCATTTAACATAATTTTGAATGGAATGAAAGAAAAACTAACAGTAGAGGAAAATTCGCAAAAAACACTAGTTTAAATCCTTAATTTTTCAATTAAAAAATTCAAGGGTAAAAATCAAAAGCCAAGTGAAAGCTGGTAGAGAAATCTGTAATTTACTCGTATTAAAAAGGCTTCTCAAATTTTAACCCTATTTGGGTGCAGGGTCGACCCAAAAGACAGGTTATAAACCCAGTGGCCCCGTCCCTCTCTCTGAGTTCGTAAAATAGCTTCACAGAGACAGTGTCGCAGAGGCCATGCCTTCTTCCCCCATTAAAGTCGAAACTTTAGCTTCGGAGGAAGAAGTGAGCTCAAGCAGCAACGCAAATGATAGCAACCGCTCCACTTTCTTCGATGTCTACGGCCCTCAAGTACTCTCTCTCTCTCTCTCTCTAATTTTGTTTTCTTTTAAATTTCATCGCCTTCTATATTTTGCCATGAATTCGTTCTGCGGCGAAAAGTATTTGATGCTGTAATTGTATTAGCATTAGAATTGAAAGTTGCAATCTTTTAGTTTTGTTTCGAATTTCGGTGATGTTGGCCATACCGTGTATTCTTGTATGAAGAACAAGTCTGCTTACTTATAGCTTTCGATTCGATTCATAGATGGTTAAGTTAGCTGTATTACGTACATATGTATGTATCACTTGGATTTTGGTTTATACCACTAATGCTTGCTCATCGAAATAGTTTATGCGGTCTGACGGGATTTTTATTGAAACAATTGAACTCTAGTGCATTACATTTAATCTTATTTGCCCTTGTAGAGTAAAGCAGAGGTGATTTTTAAGATGCCGGAAGCTAACACAACTCTGAATTTGCAAGTGGGTACTCTTATTCACCCCTAATTTATGAACTCTTTGTTCTTTTTCTGAGAGGTGATAGGAAATTTCGTTCGATTTGAACATTTGTTGTCAGAGAAATAAGAGTGAGTGAGTGATGGAGTTTGTGTTGTGATGCAGGAGGTTCAAGAACTGGTGACATGGGTGCTTGCTGAAGGTTTCATGCCGTCATGGGTTTTTATTAAGGTAAAAGGAGTATCTTCTTTTCTAATAATTCCAATGCATGTATGGTTATGGACCAATGAAACCATAACGAACTGTATTCCTAAAAATAGGTGGAAGACTCGATACTGATCATACAAAAATATTATATCCATTAATAGTTGTGGGGACTTTAACCATAGATAATCTTAAAACATCTCACAAATAGGCAGATTTGTGAAACTGTTACCCAGCCATGTATATTTCTCAATCTTGTTGGCTTCTGTGCTTAATTTATAGACATGAAGTTGAAAGAAACATGAATTCTTATAGTTATTAATACTGTAACCTTACACTTTGCAGAACAAGCCCCTCATTCCCAAAGTGGTTATGCTTTATGTCCCAGGACTGGATGCAGCATTGTACTTAGCACATCGTCGACTTCTTAAGAGTCTCAAAGCTTTATGTAGCAAGCCAAGGCCAGTTTTAGCTCTCAGGTTTGTCACAAATGTGATTTTGCTTCATCTGCCTTTAATTTCCCTGTACTTTCACTTTATATGGCTATATGTTTTTGCCCATGCTAGCTGTATGTCAGACGGGATGCAGACGATTGATGCACTCCTGACGAGCAAAGTGAAAAGAAAGAGGGAAGAAAGTAGTTTAACTGTGGAGAAATCTAACCTGGCATCTAAACAAGGTATGTGACATGTTTGCAGAACATCGATCATACTGAATTTCTTACTTTTATTGTAACTTTGCTAATTTGCATGTCAAAGTTAGTAATTGTACGGAAATGAAGGATACTTTACCAGGAGAGCCACAAGTAACCTGAAGTTCTGTGTATTTATAAACTTCTCCATTCCATTATGGCTAGCAGTCCTCATTTGGTAACATTGGTTGTTTCAATTTCTTGTACTTTTCTGAATCAATATGAGTGGGTGTATCCATGTTCAATTCATTACCAATAGGTAAGAGCAGAAAAATGTCCTATGTTTGGAGAGTCTCTCTTGGATTCAAACTATTAGGAAACTACCTACAATGTTGTGATTAACAATTACGAAAACAAATGCTGCATTCCCATCTAGATGGGGCTAGATTTTGCAGAACAATTTTTGTTGCTACCGGAGCTGGTGTTGTTGTCTTCCTGCTGTCAACTTGCACTCTCATAGTAGTATTACCAAGTCTTTGCATGCATACAATGTAAAAGAGTGTAACGTCAAAGTTATTTCAGTGTGCAACATCGGAGTGCACCATAAAAGTTTTTTTATATGGAAGTCTAGAAAAGGTTTTCCTTTTGTAATTCATGCACTCATGATACAACATCAGTTCTGTCAGTATGAATTAAGATTTCTGCCAGCTTTCTCATATCTTGGATATTGGTTTTGTATTGATTGCTTAGCCATACAGTTTTTGTGTTTCTTAAGCTGTAAACTAATTTTATAACAAGTATGCGTCCCATCTGTCCTGTAAAATTATTTTAACACTGCATGAGGATCCTTTTAATTTTTTTTTTTTTCTGGGTTATCTCTACATGTTTTTCTGGTTTAGATGACCTATCCTCAGTGGACCTCATGAAAGATCTACCTTTCCCTATTACATTTTACACGCTTACAACAAAACAACTTGAAGACAATGGATATTGCTTCAATTTGCCAGGTAACAAGACAGATGCTGCTTAGATTATTAATTAGAATTTCTCTTTGATTTAATTTCTAACTAGTTCCTTAAACTGTTATTATTATTGATTATTATTTTTTATCAATGCAGGTTTTCTTTCTACTCTTCCGGCCCCTTCAGGATCATCCCACTATCAAATGCTGGCACTTGATTGCGAGATGGTAAATCCTTAAATATCAATTTCTGAAGATAAGAAAGAAGTTTGTTAACAACTTAACATAGAGTACTGCATAACTGTTATCTTGTGGGAAGTTCATTGTTGAGGTGTATTCGTCCTTTCAACTTGTTTTATACATGTCAGCTGAATTGTTCCGATAGTGGTAAATTTATTTCATTTTTCTTTTTCTGTTCTCACAAAGTAGCCATGTGCTGATGTCATCTTGGTTGATCCATTTTGTGTTGTTAGTGTGTCACAAGTGAGGGTTTTGAGCTAACAAGAGCAACGCTGGTGACTATGAAAGGAGATGTAAGTTTTAACAATTTTGTTTCCTAATTGTGCAAAAGGAACTGGATGTTAATCTGTAAGGATGCGCGAGTTTCATGCAATTTTTTCTTTATGAATTTATTTAAAGGACAAGTTGCATTTGTTTTCTGACTTGGCAATGGTTTAGTGGTCTTATTTATACTTGAATGTTTCAAAACTTGTAAGTTCAGTTGAATAAAACATAATATCTGAGTGATATATGCATAACTTTCTTGTTTGAGAAAATCTTGCTAATGTCTCTGAACTTAGGTTTTGTCTCATTTTAGTCCCTAAACCATTGTCAATGTCCCTGAACATTAGGTTTTCTCTGGTCCACTTGTAGAGCATCTCCGATAGACTCTTTTAAACTTCTTTGGATAGCTATTTTAAAGAGCCAAACCAATGAAATCAAGCTCCAAGGGACTCTATATCCCACTCTTTATTTTAGTTTTTGTGAATGTTTGCTCTTAATTTTAAAGAGGAGAGAGAATTTAGAGAGCTAGCTAAACATAAAAATTTATTAATTGTGGAGAGAGATGTCAAAGGATAAGAATGATGAGAAAGATGGGTTGTTTAAAGATTAAAATATTTAGAGTTTGTAGTGTTGGAGATACTAAATTATTGGGCTAAGCTAAAATAGTTTTTGCTTACACTAGCTAAACTAATTTTTTTTTTTAAAGAAACTGCTGGAGATGCTCATTTCCTAGTGTTGCTAGATTATCATTTCCAAATATCAGGTCTTCAGCATCTTTTCTAATTCGCACCTTATCCTATCCTGCTATGACACAATCTTGAAGCTAGAAATCTCTGGTTCACTAGGGTAATCATTTTATCCACGTCTGAATCATATAGGTTTTTTTGAATCCTCATATCTATGATATCAAATTCTTGCTTATCAAGATTTTAACTGAAATTTTGACTAGTGTTTGGGATTCCGAATGCTTTGAAACTTTTATGCGATCCCTATAGTCTTAAATTTCTTCTACGTAGTTTTGTACAAATGACTGTTACCACCTAAAGAACTTTTCTTCTCATTGTTTGAACTTTTCTTTTAATGAATCTCAGGTTGTGCTAGATAAATTGGTTAAACCAACAAATCCTATCACTGATTATAATACCAGGTATGTTATCATTTTAGCTTTCATTAGTCTCCTTCCCTTGATGTGTTGCTCTATGTGTTGAAGCAGTTAGAGCTGCATCATGGAATTCATATTTATTGTCATGCGGTCTGGGGGCGCTGCAGTGGCAGCTCTGCTTTTTTTTTTTTTTTTATTTCTTTTAATATATTTTTACACAACCGACATCAATTTGCCTTAGCTGGCCAAGGATATTTTAAAGCAACTCAATTTTAGTGTTTGAAAAAAAAAAAAAAAAAAAAAAAAAAAAAAA
>JADOBS010302823.1:0-15454 GCA_015708375.1 Cydonia oblonga | reverse complement strand
GATGATGAGGGAAGGTTTCTATTTGTTTTTTTTTTTTTAATATTTATTTAGAAGATTTAGGTTTTAAAAAAAATAAAAAATTGCCACGTGGCACACATTTGACAGTCATGTGGCAACCACGTCAGCACTTAACGGATTAATGAATGGAAAATGTAACAGATGTATTATTTTGAAATAAAATGGTACGTGAGGTATGAAAGTGAAATGTTTTAAAGTTGTTGTATGAGGTTGTAATACACCTCAAACCTGAGGGACTACTATGTAATTTACCCTAATTTAATTGTGTACATAACGTGTTTTATATTCGTACAAGTTTCGAGTTGTGTAACGTGTCGTGTCCAAATTTATCAGCCCTAACTTAAAATGAAATGAACTTATTTGCACGAAAATGGAACTGAATTTCTTCAATCTTATGAAATTACCCACATGTAGTCTATATATAGAGCTGATTTTCCACAAAAATGGAACTGAATTTCTTCAAACTTAAAATACTCACGGATCTGCACATATGGCAACATTGCACGAAAATGGAAGGCGCGTAGACAAGGGGAGAGGAAGAGGGAGACGAAGCAGAGTGAGGAAGAGAGAGAAAACACTTGGTTTATAGATGTAAGCTGAGACTTTGCTTGGAAAATATTATTCTTGCTATGCTTGTACTGAAGAATCAAGATGGAACAATGGAAATAGTTTTAAGTGTTGAAAAAGAAGTTTAATTAAGGCCTAATTTTGTCACCATGTTTTCTACCAATTTGGTTCATGAAGATAGAAGCAGACAATGCTGCAGCACACAGCTCAGCTACACATGCTGTGCTGCTACCATGGCAATCATGTATGACTCTCTTGTTTCCCAATTTATTGCTTTGAGGACAGGACCAAGACTTGACTTGGGCAACACATGCCAGAAGACCATAGGCAGTCTTCTGATTGAGAAATTTATTATGTTTCAGAAATGTGGCAGTTATGTTATTCAATCGTTCTGCAGATACAGTGCTGCAAGATGTTTGTAAATTTAAATTGCTCAAGTTCTTGATCACCTACTTCCTCAATTTTCTCCTTTTGATTAGGACTCGGCCAAATTCCATTTCTAAATTGAATGTGAACCTCAGAAGCTGCTCTTTCAAGGCTATATAGATGTAACAAAAAGAGACATTGCCAAGATATGGTAAATGTGCCCCTAAGAAAAGATATGGTAAATGTAATATAACCTCTCAAAAGTTACCTTTTACTTGCCATTCTTTTGGTATACCATGTGCTCTTTTGGTATACACACATATATATATAAAAGTAAAGAACATTTCTTAAGGCATAGTGCATATATAAATACATGAACTTTATTGTCCACTTAGTTGTGATTGATAAATTTTTATGATACATAATTTGATATGTTTCTACAAAAAATTATTTTTAAATGTTTAATAGTGACTACAAAATTGAGCAATTCTGATTGCGAAATGTGTACAACGAAAAATCATAGACAACTTAGCCAACAAAGAGGTGCGCTTAAGTATCGTTCTAAGTTAAATTTCCCATGCTTTTCAAACTTTATAGACTTGTAGCAGTTCAACTTTATTTCATAATTTATTAGGCAAGTCAAAAATACCAAAGATCTGACTGTACGAATATGTAGATCAATATTCAGTCATAAAATTAAACATATATCTCTTTGTGCTTTTATTTGCAGCTTCAATTATAGAGAACACAAGTTTCAAGCACAGTGAACAACAATTTGATAATCTGTCGATGAAATAATACAAAACCCTTCAAGAAGATTACAAAATTAACCAAAATCACACACAATTGAGCATACAAATAAAGAAAATGACCGAAAATTAACCGGAAAAAGCTAAGTTTAAGCGAAAATTTGGGAGCAATCGAGCCTAACGAAGCTTAGACATTCATCATTGAGCCAACTATACTTCTCCATGAAAGGATTGCCCAAAGTATTATTAGGAGGGTAACTTTCTATGCAGTATTTCCTCACATTGGCATCATCCAAGTTCTTCAATACTTCCAACACAATGTTGTTGTACTTAAAACCTGCTCCAAATCCACTCATCAGAATTTTGTTGGCCTTCTTAAGCCTCTTCTTTGCCTCCATGTATCCCAAAGCGTACCAAAATCCGGCTGCTGACGTGTTGCCAAACTGGTGAAGTGCCGTTCTAGACGGCTCAAGATCATAATCACTTAACTCTAAGCTCTTCCCAATCCCATCTATAATTGCTCTTCCACCAGAGTGAATACAGAAATGCTCTATTCCTGCCTTGAGACACAACCCTATACCAACTGCTCCCAACTTTTGGCTTTTAGTACTAGTTCTATTCCGAACCCTAGACGCCACTAGGTAGTGAAATATTTCTCTCAGTGGAAGCACTACTTTTGGGGCTAGATCTTGGAGGTTCATCGTAAAAGCTATAGCTGCTGCTTTTGTGAGGTGTTTGGTGAGACGAAACCCTAGATATCCACTCTCACCTTCTAGTTGTATGCAGCATTCGTATGCTTTGTCGCTCGAGCCAATGTGTGTACGTACCAAATGCTTTAACTTCAACTTGGCTTGGTGTTGTAGGGTTCTGTTGTTTGTGAACAGCATCGAACACCCTCCTGAGCGGAACAGACAGTTTGTGAGCATCATGGATTTTTCTTTGCCGCAATACCAGTTTGGAGCTATGGATTCTGTGCTGACAACGACCACATTTGCGTTCTTATATGACTTGTGCACAACATCAACGGCAACGAGGCTTGCACTGCATCCCATTCCCGAGAGGTTGAAACTCTTGATGTCCTCCCTTATCTTGTACCAGTTTATTATGCGTGACGTTAGAGAGGGTGCGGGGGAGAACATCGACACGTTGACAGCAAGAATGTCAATTTGTGACGGAGGAATTGCAGCAGTCCTAGCAAAAAGTTCGTCAAGTGTGTCGAAAATGATGCCATCCATCTCGTTAAGCTTGTCTGCCTTGGTTGGATTTTCTTCTCAGGCCTTCGATTATGTTTCTTGGGCAGGAAGTCTCTTCTCCAATGCCAAATTGACAACGGTTTTTAAATGAAACCTGAACCCCTCCAGTCCCAGATTCCTGTTCCGCATGACGATCTTCGCACAGAAATCGCAGTCAACGTTCATGTCCTCTTTCGCCTTGTAGCATTCGTAAGCCAGCAGGTAACAGCACTGGTCTCTCATTCGGAAAACCAACTTCAAGAAGCAGAAGAAACCGACGAAAAGAATGAGTAGAGACATTGTCATGACGATCTCCATGGCCCTTGGGTTTTGAACTTGAATTGTGAATCGTTCAATGAACGCAGAACTCGAACAATGTTTCTGTTAATATATACGTAACTTTGGAGCCATCTCTTTCTTATAAATTGATAGTTATGAACTAGTGAAACTTTTGAACATTAATAGATTTTTGCAAAGAACTCTACTTTTACCCACAAATATAGATAGTCACTAGTAGCCTGCATGAATGATCAAAGTTTGCCAAAATTTGTTTAATTATTGAGGGGAAGAGGAAGTTATGTTGCTTCACATCTACACTTGGCCAAGTTGCCATCTCTCGTTACAACACCAGAACAGGCAAATTTATTGAGAGGGAGTTATGTCTTCATATATATTGTTTTATAATTTTCTATGAATGAAATTGGATTTTATTTTGTTTTTTGTTATTTAAAGTCTTTGTTATGATTGAGGTGTTGTAGTTCGATATAAATCATAAATTTAAATAAAAACTCAGTTGTTCGATGCTAATTATCGAGATAAGACTTCACATCTAAATGTGTTCATTGGGCCTTAACCACATGGCTTTAAATCGTGCTGGCCTCATTAAGTTTGGGACAATAATTGCAGTGTTGGAACGGATTTAGTAGGGCGCTTACCCTGGTTCGTACACAAAACAGTTTGTTGGCTTATCTATGATTTCATTGGTTTACTTGTAATGGGGATTAATCATGATTGATGATCATACGGCAAGCAAGACTGATTAAAATCATCAAGTGCATCATCAGTGCATGTATATCAGACCGTGCACATACAAATGTAACTAAACTAGGCATTGACATGTTTTGCCATCTTCCTGCTTAATTACCATTTAATTCCATGTGTTATCTTTGGATGGCAATCTCTAGCTAGTAGGTTAAACAAATGATTACAGAAGAAATTTGTGTATCCAGCCACACTAATCTCGTTAAATAAAAAGGTCCAATTAGTCTGTCAAGATCACCGGAGAAATCCGACATGACTTTTAACCTGCAAATAAGTACAAGCAAAATGATCATAACAAATTTATATTCCGTTGATCAATACAAAACTCTTTGATTAAAACCACAAATTTGCAGCGGAATCAAAGTACTACATGCAGACATCCTCTCGTCGGTTGTTAATTAGGCACCCGCTTAATTGTTCAAAAGCAAAGTAATCTGTGTTTTTGAATCCCCGTTGATATATCTGTTGGAAATTTTCACAATATATGTTCAGTGCTCAAGGGGTATATACACATAATATATGGAAAGTACTCAGAAGCAAAAGGATTTTAATTACTACGTACCCTATTTGTAACTTGGCTTTGACAAAGTTCTTTTTATTCGGTGGGGGGCCAAGTACCCAGAAGTTGTCATACAGTCCTTTAACTCTGATATTTTGCAAAGAAGACCGGTAAAGGATTATACGGTACAATGGTGAAAGATAAATGCACCTAGAAATTAACTGCAGATAATGTGAGATCTATTCATGTGCCTCCAGTGATAGAAAAAATTTCTGGGTACGATTTTGTCCCGAAGGAAAAAAAAAGTTAGAGTTGTTCATACTAGACCATTGAGTATCATCCCAAAATTTATAAAAAAAATGTCAATTTCAAGTCTTCTGTCATGACTCATATTGAACAGACAACAGATTTGGTAGATGCCATTGTCTTTTAAGATTTCATAGAGATTAATATGCACAATTCTGCAGGTGTAGGGTTTTATGCTAAAGGTCAATATTATGGGGTTTTACATGATCGGTCCCGATGCAATAGTAGTAAAACCACTCATTATATATTGTATTTTAGTTTGTTCAGATTTCGGTGTGGAACGTTTCATTCATCTTAAACATAAGCCTTAGTTTTGATATGTTGGCCGCTCGGAAAAATTATGAGCAGCTTGTATGCTCTTTTGTAACTGCAGTTCATTTACACTTGGCTGGATAGATTTATTAATACCTCCTGCCCTAGCTTATATTTTTCCATGGTTTTTCTCCATGCTTGATGAATTTTAGATTGGAAAACCTTAATTTTTTTCAATTTGGGTTAATGGGTAACCTACTTTCAATTGGTCTCATAAAATAGAAGTTGGTAGAGGGCATTTTAAATCGCGTTATTTATCAGCAGAAACGTGTTCTAATGAATTATGATGAATGCATATGCTCAAAAAAAGTCGTTAAGAGATTTTTCAATGTGATCAAAATGGTACATCAAATGTTGTTCTACAAATAGTAGGATATGTGTTAGAAAATTAATAACTTAAAAAATAAAATTTCTCACAATTTATATAAAAACACGTGATTTACTATTCCTATTATGATCACATTGAAACATTGACTTGAAGTCATTAATGAAAAAGAGAAAGAAGAAGCCAATCATATTGTCGGTGGGAGAAAGCAACATGATGAATTTATTTTTCATGATTCTATTTATGGGTAACTAAGAAGCATGTTCAACCACACAAATGTAAAGTTGAGACGTAAAATTTATATTTACATCTCATTTTATATTTTTAAGATTGTAAATGTGAGTTTTATTATAATTAAAAAATTATAAATTTGTTATCATATTCGCTTTTCTCACTTTGACAGCGGGACTCACCTTCAAAAAATTGTAAATATATATATAAATTTACATTTTTTTCATTATTGAAGAGATTTTCGGCCAACTAAAAATATAAATACCCATTTCAAGACATTTGCATATGTGATTTTAATCCGGGATTGATTCCTGAGGCTCATTCTGCATTGTTTTACAGCCATCCTCAGAATTACCTATTTTGTTTCTATTCATAGTTTAACGTGGAAAAATCACCTTAACTTGATACTATTTACTCATTTTGAATCTTATCATGAAATCTAGTATTTTATTTTATTTTATTATTATTAAGAGGAGAGGGAGGGTTCAAAATTATTATAATAATTCAGGAGAAGAGAAGAGAAAGTTTCGAACTTGAGATGCATGTTTGGAAATCCAATACCCTATCCACTAAGTGTCTAAATTATTAATTTGTTGCAACGATGGTCTATGAACTATACATCCTAATTAAAACACAATATAGGGTAGGCTCACAAATAGTTCCAGTGTTATGCAAAAAATGAGAGGTTTCTCTTTTGAAGCTTCTTAATCATCTATATATGAATAATGTTGTTTGGATTATATTTATTGATTACATTATTGGCCATCTTGCAATATAAGTGAACCTATCTAAGTATGCAAGGCCTACTTAGGTATGAATAATGTTGTATACATCATATTTATTGATTACGTTAATAAATGTGATCCAAATACCGGCACTTTATATGGTTTATTTCTGTTATAAAGTAATTGGAATTTGGGTAAATATAATATGACTTGTGATAGGGTACAAGCCTTTGAGGAGTTGGCTACAAGGGAACTTCTTGCCCCTCCAGAAAATTCCAAGTAGTTGCAGACTTGGTTGCTATCTCCAAAATAAGAGAAATGTGAAAGGACTCTCTCCAAAGTGAACTTCTTGCCCCTCCTTTCTGGAAGTCTCATATGGGTGGCAGAACAAATTTTTCATAATAAGAGAAATGTGAAAGGGACTCTCTCCGAAGTGAGAATTTTTAAGGATTCTTTGTCCTATAATGTTTGAACGTGAATTAACGTTAAATTGTAAAATGACAAAAAATTCAATGAGAGTTTCGGTTTCAAGAGAGTTCCCTTATAACATTTCTCTTCGTAACAATATATCATTCTCCTTTCTACCGTTCAAGTTGTGGCAGAACAATTTTTTATTTTTCTAATTAATTAACAATATCATGAAAAAATCACAACCTTTGACCTATATACTTCACATTTTATGAAATACACATCAAATCAATGCAATTTTTCCTTACAAAAACAACATAACATAGTACTCAGAAAAATTAAAATTAAAAACTTCCAACATTACTCACTGATCTAACTATACCTCTCCTGAAAGCGTTGACCAATTTTTCTTAGAGTGTTGACCATCAACACAAATTGCATTCATAACCTCCTGAAATCTGACAAAGCTCAAATATTCATCGTTGATCCAGCTATACTTCTCCATGAAAGGATTCACTATGGTTTCTGGAGGGTAAGTTTCTATGCAATCTTTCCACACATTGGCATTTTCCGTGTCCCTCAAAATCTCCCACACACAATTGTTGCACTCATAGCCAGCTCCAAAGCTCACCATAAGAATTTTCTCACCCTTTTTAAGCCTCCTCTTAGCCTCCATGTACCCCAAAACGTACCAAAGCCCACCCGAAGACGTGTTCCCAAATCGGTGCAGCGCCATTCGCACAGGCTCGAGATCATAGTCGTTGAGTCCTAAGCTCCTTCCAACCCCATTTACAACTGCAGCTTCTGTTGGGGGTATGCAAAAATGATCAAGTCCTGCCTTGAGATTCAAGCCAGCATTTGCAACTTTGTTTTGATGGCGTGACACTATAACATAGCGAAGTAATTCTGTAAGCGGTAACACTTTTCGCAGTAGGATTCGAAGGTTCATGGTAAGAGCTTTGGCTGCAACTTTGGCTATGCTTTTGCTGAGATTAAAACCACGGAATCCATTTTCGTCTTCTACTTGCATGGAGCAGCCATATCCTTCATCAAGTGAACCAAGATGCGTTCGCACGATGCATTGCAATTTCAAAAGTGATCGATGCTTGAGATGCATTTTGTTTGTAAAGATCATAGAACACCCTCCTGAGCGATAGAGGCAGTTAGCAAGCATCATGGGCTGAACTTTGCCGCGGTACCAATTTGGAGCAAGCGATTCTGTGCTGACAAGGACGGCGTTTACATTCTTGTACGTCTTGAACAAGTTCTGCACAAGATCAATGGCCACGAGGCTTCCACTGCACCCCATCCCCGAGAGGTTGAACGCCTTGATGTCCGTCTTCATCTTGTAACGGTTTATGATCCTAGCCGTTAGAGAAGGTGCAGGAGAGAACAACGACACGTTGACCACTAGTATGTCGATTTTCGAAGGTGAAATTCCTGTTTTGTGGAATAGCTTGTCGAGCGTGCCAAACATTATGTCGTCCATCTCCCACAAGGAGTCTTCCAAACTAGGACAGTCTTCAAGGCCGGCGATGACATTTCTTGGACCGTAGGTTTCCTCTCCAAGGCCCGAGTTAACGATGGTTTTGAGGAGAAACCTGTATTCTTCCAGCCCCAGATTTGTGTTGCGGCGGATGATCTTGACGCAGGATTCGGTGTCCAGCTTCCGCTCGTCCGTGGCCTTGTAGCACTCATAGGCCAACAAGTAGCATTGTTGGTGCCTCCATTGAAGCAGCAACTCACACAGGTAGATGCAAGCAAAGAATATAAGCAATAAACACATTGCTAACAAGAGCTCCATGGTGGTAGAGAGAGAAATTGAGAGATTTCTAATATTTGGTAGTTCTACTTCTACTCAGTGCTCTGTGGAGATTTTATACTAGAACTGTTGAGTAATTAATCTTGTTATGATATAATTCCTTATATTCTTATGTTGCAAATTGAGGCCAAGTTTTAATGACGAATGCTATTTAATAGGATTCACGTGGTATGCCTATCCAATTTCATTGGCATGTCATAATGAAGAATAAGTTGATTATCATGTGCCAACACACGAATGATTCCGTTCAATTTTACCTGTTGCAATGGCTAAACCTAGTTGTCACCTCACTTACGATTAACTATAATCTTTATCTTCCAAACCTCATAATCGGAATTGTTCATTTTCTTTATCATCATCTAAAAATTATATTTGCAAAACATCATTCAATTTAGAGATCGTTTAGTCATCCATACATATACCAATAAACGATTTTGGTAACAAGTAACATCCTCATGATGAACCGTCCATTTGTTTTATGCATTATGGATGGCTAAAAGATCTCCAAATTAAACTCTCTTTTTTTATGTGATCTTTAGAAGGTGCTAAATCATACGAACAATTCCGCTTATAATGTTCGGGAGTAAAGATTCGTTAAATTGTAAGTGGGTGGACTAGTAGATTCCCATGGGGGGAACACAAGCATTATCCCCTTCTTTTTGTCATCCTCGACATCCTCTAAAGATCATCCACGTTTGGTTATATGGACGTGTCAAACAAATCGATGGTTATTATAACAAATATAATATTTAGATGATGATAGAAAGAATAATAAATTATAAGGTACGTAAGTATATATCAACCTAACAAAACCTTGTTAATAAATAGGAAATACTTAATGTTGCACACAATAATACCTGATGGTGTCGAAAAGATCCAGCCTGTAATTATGGTTGGTATGAGTGAATGAAGAAGGACGAAGCTTATGAATTGAACTAGTTAAACCCTTTAAGCCAAGAAAACACACACACTGAACTGAACCAATGGACCAATGGTCCATCCCCTCAATTTATATCATCCTACCCAGTTAAACCATTTGGGAGGATTCTAAATTTTACAATAATTTAGAAGATGTGTGAGAGTTTCGAATCGAAGACCGCATGAATAAAAACCTAACACCCTACTCATTAAGATATTAGATCACATGCTTAGTCAGTTTCTACGCAACCATCAGATTTGATGGGTTTATATTTTTAGGTTTAGTTGTCTCAATGTTCAACCATATTTGAACAAATATATGCAAATTGTTATCGTCTTGATAACTTAAAATTTTGTCAGTCGAGCGTGATGCGTGTAATTAAAAAATGTCTCTTGCGCGTGTGCGGAGAGGTAACATCTTAGAAGATTTCACAAAAACCTTATCACTTAGTTTTCGATTTTTCGGAAATATTTTAGCTGATGAATTAGTGATGAGCGTAATTAAAAAATATCTCTTACGCGCGTGCGGAACGTGAAAGTAGGTTAAAAAAACCAAACTATACAACGGTTAAAAAAAATGGTATAGAGAGATTCCAAATTCAGGTACAGGAAAATACAGACATGGCTTCTCTACCGTACGCCGACGTGGATTTCAGCCTGAGATCAATGGCCGGTCGGCCGAGGGCTTCGGCTGGTTCGCCATCGGTGGCCTGAACGGGCCGGTCTATTTTGTGACTACATTGGCAGGTTCTTTTATGATTCTTATCAGTAATTAATTTTTTCCCACGTTTGTTTTAGTCATTTAGGTCAATTAGATGTTTTGGGAATTGTGGTGGGGTTTTCTTTCTGAGCAAAATTGAATATGGGGTTAAAAGGAAACTGAGAATTGGTAGACCACAGAGGTGAGTTAGGCAGCCTATTCATCATGCATTCAAGTTCAAATCTTTCTTGCGATATATTACATTATTTTGGATATTTTCTAGTCGAGAAAAAAAGCTGAAAATTTGAGAGCTATAACAGCCCTTCGTAGCTGTTACTGCTTTTAAGAAGATAGAACAAAATGAAACCACTTTTGCACGTTAGGAGCCCATCTTGTCCAAGAAATTGTAATCAAGTTGCACATTGCTGCAGGAGGGACCAGATCCATACTCCAAAAGTCCAAAATTATGCATCTGTTTTTTGCTTCTCACTATTAGGTTTCGTTTGGGCCGAGTAATTATGCTCATAAACGCTCTTGGTAAAAGTTATTTTGTCAGAAACACTCAAGAAGCATCTAGCTAGGTGCTTATCGAGAAAGAGTTTGTACGACTTAGAAACACTTTAAAACTTTCTTTTGCCAAAAGTCAGAAATGTTTTTAGTCCTCCCAGATGCATTTCCGAACATGCCCTTAATCTTTTAGAATCTTTTATCATAAAGGAAAAAGAAAAATGTTGGAACATTTATAAACAACTTATTTTGGATTTTGGTTTTTAGATGATGGTCCAGGCTCACTTCGTGAGGGGTGCCGAAAACTAGAACCGCTCTGGATTGCGTTTGAGGTTTCTGGCACCATTCACCTTTCGTCTTACTTGAGTGTGTCGTCTTACAAGACAATTGATGGACGAGGCCAGAGGATAAAGCTCACGGGCAAGGGCCTTAGGCTGAAGGAATGTGAGCATATAATTGTATGCAACCTCGAGTTCGAAGGTGGTAGAGGACATGATATCGATGGCATTCAGATCAAACCGAACTCTAGGCACATATGGATAGACCGGTGCAGCCTTCGTGATTACGACGATGGACTCATAGATATCACCAGACAAAGTACAGAGATAACTATCTCTAGGTGTGTTTAAACTTGTGCGTGTGATATGATATATGTGTGGTTACTGATATAACCCATCCGATGGTTTCTTCTTCCCTTGGAACCAGATGTTACTTTGCGCAACATGACAAGACGATGCTTATTGGAGCAGACCCCTCGCACGTTGGTGACAGATGCATTCGGGTGACAATTCATCATTGTTTCTTTGACGGAACAAGGCAAAGACAACCTCGTCTTTGATTTGGGAAAGTTCATCTGTACAACAATTACACTCGAAACTGGGCTATATACGCTGTTTGTGCCAGCGTAGAATCGCAGGTAAATGAAACTCGTTGTAACTGTCTCCTTGATCTTTCGAATTTATCTGAACTACATGTTCTAATTAAGTTGTTTATATCAGATATACTCTCAGTGCAACATTTATGAAGCAGGAAACAAGAAAAAGACTTTCGAATACGATACAGAAAAGGTACATGACCATCTCTCGTGCATTTTTCGATAGTTCTGTATGAATGTGAAGAACTATAAGCTATTTGTACAACTACATCCCATTTCTCTGAAGACATTCTTTCTCAAATGTTTGTAATCTTCCAATAGGCAGCAGACAGAGAAGTGGCGAAGGCCGGCTTCATAAGATCCGAGGACGACATATTCCTCAATGGAGTAATGTACTACAGAAAAATGACCAAAGGGATTCAAGAAGCAAAGAATTAAACATCAACAAAATCTTAAGTTCTTAACTACCATTGCACCTGAAGAAAAATTTAAGTCAATTTGGGTATGGCATGCGTACCCAAACCTAGAGGAGTACAATTAAACACCAAAATCTCAGGTCTAACATCATAATTAAACTCAAAGCCAAAACTTGTGAACAAAATATTCTATTACAGAAAGGTAAAGACGAACTAACGTAATCAATTCGCCCCTCTAAGCCTTAATGGCATACTTCCTCAAAGGATAGTACATCTCCTTCTTCTTCTCCCTCTCGGTCTTCAAAGATGCCTGCACAATACAAACGCATAACAAAATCACACTCCAATACAAACCAACTGAAAAAAAAACCTACGGATTAGGCAATCTAGCTTTCCATCAAACTCACAAAAGCACAATGCCCATCAACCGAATATACACATACAACATATCATCCAAAATCTATGCGAGTTTAGTGTTTCATATGCTATTAATTTAGCTAAACTATAACAAACAGTTGAATCAAATGCCATTACAGAATAGTTCATCATTTCAATTTCGGTCCACAGCTATAAACAAAAGCAATCGAAATCGAAAAAACGTTAGTACCTGGTGCTTGGTGAGCCTCCGGCGGATGGCCCTGGTCTTCTTGGGACGGAGATCAAGAGGCAAGAGCTTCTTCTTCTTGTACACTTCTCTGAGAGCAGCCTTCTGCTTCTGTGACATCACTGTCAACACCTGGGCAATCGACAGCCTCACAACTTTGCTGCAAAAATCAAAATTCTCTTCGTTTTCAGAGATTTCAGAACAAAAATCAGAAAGATAAATAACTGGGTTTTGACTGTTACATCTTGGAGAGCTTGTTGGGCGCTCCGCCGGTGACCTTGGCGACGCGGAGGAGGGCGAGCTCCGCCTTGAGATCCTTGAGCTGGGCCAAAAGGTCAGGCTTTGTCTTGTGCCTCAGCTCATGTACCTTGATTCTCGCTGTCACATTTTACAAACAACAAGAACAAAATCATCAGCAAAAAAGATAACGTTTTGGGGGAAACGAAATCGCAGAGAGAAAGTGGAAGTACCCATTGCTACTGCGGGTGTGCGAGCTTTGCAACGGCGGCTTTCTCTTTAGCTTGACGGGAAAATGAAACCCTAAACTATGAGCGTTGTGGCTTTGGCGGGTTCTATATATAGCCCGGGCTTATGGACTTTAGGTTGGTATGATTGGGCTATTGGTGATTTGGTCCAACACATGGGTCATAGTGTAGTGGCCCAATTAGTTATGGATGCCACTTAAAGCCCATGTCTTGAGAACTTAGCCCAATTTGCAGCACACATATTCTTTTAGTAAAAGTTGATGCCAAAAGAAAATGGGAGATGTAGTGGTATTTTTTTTTTTTTTTTTTTAAAGTTAGAAATCTCAAGCTCGACTCCCAAAGTAGCAAGTTTGACACTTAAATATGGACTTAAGCTCACATATAGGTATGATTTTCAGACGGATCAAATCAGAAACATTTCCAATTTCCATTTCAAAATTTTGGAATTGGATCTAATCGGATCACAATTTTCAAATTTGAAATTTTTGAAATTAGAGTAATCTCGAAAATTTGGAACATAAGTTGGAAATTCATTTAAATTATATGTTTTGGATATTCGTGAACTTTTTTCGTACATACAATTTATTATTCTTTTTATGCTTATGTATAAATTTAATTAATATTTTGGTACACTAGTATGCTTATCCTTTTTAATATATAAGTGTATTTTTAATATAAAAACAATAAATAAAAGTATCCAACACAAATAATATAATATAAAATTGATTACAAAATACATAATTTAAGTAAATAACTATAAAAAATGGGAATATTTCGAAACTTCTTTTGCCAAAATAAGTTCGGAACACTTCAGAAAAATTCGGATCAAAAATTCAGAATCCCTAAATGCATCATAAACTTTCAGAAAATGTCCGAATTCAGAATTTTTGAATTCGAAAAATTTTATTTTTGAAATCGGAAACATCACTCCACCTTGCATCTCTACTCGTATCTGCATCAAGAAAGAGAAGGGGGGAAATTTTGTAACTCTGGATTTTGAGTGAAAGTGTAATCATTAATTACCATTATCACTAGGACCAGGAGTAATGTTTTCTTGGCACCGATTATGTACAACTTGTGGTGAGGAAGACGTAGACCAAAAGTTTTTATCTATACATGATAATGATTTCTTTTTTAAGATACGTATGAAAGTTCTTTAAAATAACTCAAAAGCATGCGCAAGTAGTAAATTGTCATGATGGTTAAGGTTTTTCTCTTTAACCCGCCGTGTTCAAAATTCAAACTCTTTTCCTTCCCTTAGTGCAGTTTAGAGTAGGAATATTGCTTATATTTAAGAAAAAATGACTCAACATACTTTGAGATAATCATAAATAATTATGACAATGTTTGGCCGAAAGACTTAATAATGCTTCTAGATTTACCAAAGCAGTTTTTATTCGCTTCTTCATCAAGCACTTTCAAGTACTTTTCAAAGAAGTTTTTTATTTTAATAAATATTAAAAAGTTGTATTCTAATAAATATTTAGGACGCTTGTTTAACAGAATTGTTTCCTTGAGAAGTATTCCTAACAAGTGTTCCATCCAGAAACTCATGGCATCCATCAATTATAAGCCCAAAACTGATAACTGCGCGTCGCTTCCATAATTTGCATCAACTTCGAAGCTTCTTTGCAGCTGGTTCAGTAGCCTGTTGTTTCTAGGTAGTTTGGATGAACAAAATACCATTGTAAAGTATATACATGCAGCAAAGTTGCACGCAATGTGAACCTACGAAGTTAACATAGTGAGACGCCGGATAAGAAGTCTGCAATTTGAAGCCCTATATATGTACCATCCTATATGCATCAATCGTTAATATAACTTAAAGCTGCAGTTGGTGCATAGATATTGCTCATTCGACAATGATATAAACCAAACCCATACGCCATACCCTCTCCCAACAGCATTAGGATAGTGATACCATGGATTAAAATACCCCAAAACTGTTAAGTTTGGAGATCTCACTTTCTCATAATGTCAATGGCTCCTTCTCGATTGGCCTAACTTTGCAAACCATGACATATGATAACATATGCATTGACACTGATCCAATAATGCTTACCCCACAACTAGTGGCAATATAAACATTGTTTCTGATGGTGATATTTGTCAAAAATCAAATAAAAAACTTCATTTTAATCCTTGACAAATATGACTTTTAGATTAAAACCATGAGTAAGATCAAAATCTAATTTTAGTCCCTTGATACATTAATAACCTCATTATTAATTATATTTTGATTTTTTAATTATTTATCTTTTTCTTTCTAATTTTTAATGTATTAATTTTATTTCATTATAATTTTTATTTTCATTTCATTCATCGTAATATATTTTGTTGTGAACATTT
>JADOBS010302822.1:0-15450 GCA_015708375.1 Cydonia oblonga | reverse complement strand
TTTTTTTTATCGTATTTTCTATAAAAACCATGAACTGGTAGACTATCTAATGGATGACAATAGGATGCTAGAACATGTTTCGAAATCCTTTTTTATAGTATAGATGATGGATGACTTTATACTATAAAGTGGTTATTTTTTAGAGGCGTAACTATTTGTACGTACCTAGTGGACACTATGCCGCCTGGGGCGAGGATTTGGTGTTGGCAGATAGACCGGGAGAAATAATCCCTGGCTACGGGCTGAGGAACACTGAGCAGGCATTGGGCCGGGAGTTGGCAATCTCTGGCTACGAGCACAGAGACCACGGTGCTGGCATAGGGCCGGGAGTTATATTTATTGAGTGATCTTACTAGCAGCACACTGCGTTTACGAGACGATCTGTGAGACGATTCATGCTTTGGTTTTACGCGATATATCTTTTGAGATATTTATGGCATGATAGGGTTTTCAGTAAACCTATCACTTATTATGCTAGTAGTTTTCATTATATAAACTTTGGGGTTTAGTATGTTGATAATTGTTTTATTATTACTGTACATATGAACTTGGTCCACTCACCTTTGTTTTGCGCCCCCATTCAGGTCGTAGAAACGAGGACTACGACACAATGTATGAGGCATTCCCCTACCAGTATTGGTCTATCATTCACTTGTGTGATATCTTGTAATGATCTTTTCTTTTGTGATCTTGTTTTAGAACGTGTTATGTGCACTCTAGCCATTTTCTTAAACTCTGTTTATTTCACTTAATTTCCCCTACGATTATTTATTCATATTTCCTCTTAATCAGTACTCTTATATTCAATAAATGGCTTTCGTCACCCTCAGGTGTCGGCCAGCACGTGCCTATCCGGGTATTCGGGAAATATCAAGGTCGGGACGTGTCATAATGAGAGATGAAAACCCGATTAGTCTCCAGGTCAAGACACCAATATCCTTTGTAGTACAGGCTGTAACCTACAAAAACACATTCTTTGGAACGAGGTTCCAATTTGTTAGTAACATAAACTCCTAAGTGTGGGTAACATGCACAACCAAACTTACAGAGAGTGGACAAATTAAGGTGATGACCAAAGAGACAGAAATAGGGCCTAGACCAACCAAGACTCGAACAAGGAAGAAGATTAATAATAAAGGTGGTTGTGAGAGCAGCTTCGACCCATAAAGATGATAAGGCATGAGAGGTGTTAAGTAGAAATTGTGTGACAGTAGAGATGTGACGATGCTTGCACTTCGCAAGACAATTTTGTTCGGGGATGTGAGGACACGAGACATGGTGAACGATTCCTGTATTATGACAAAAGATTTAAAAGAAGTATTAATGTATTATGTACCACCATCAGTTTGAATGAATTTAATGGAGGAGTTAAATATATTTTTCACCATATCGCAGAGTTATTCGAAGTGTAAAAACTTCGGATTTGGGACGCATAGGTAAAATCCATGAGTAACGACTATGATCATTTGTAAATAGCATATACTAAGGGAAACTGGAAAGGGACGAAGTAGAGGACATCCAAACATTAGAGTGAATTAAATAAAACAGAAATGGAGCATTAATATTATTAGAAGTAAAAGGAAGTCTGTTTGACTTAGAAAGCGTGGCATGGCTTACAAAAGGCCTTATTTAATTTAGACATAGAACCTAAAGATAATTGATATAAAACTTCAAACGATGAATGTTCAAAACGGGAGTGCCAAGAGGAAGAGGAGGCGACATGGAAGGTGGACGGACGGGACGACAACACAGGATAGATGTGACAGTGGCCCTAAAACAACGGAAAACCAGTATAAAAGTTAGACATAACTTGACCAAAAGGATGAATAGTGACATCAACCGAATTATCTTTAGTAAATTGAGAAGCAGATAGTAGATTTTTCTTAAGGGATGGAACATGCAAGACATTATTCAACTGAAATTTATGAGAACCGAGAGTGAGAGGAAGACAACTAGTGTGAGTAATAGGGAGAGAGACCCCATTACCCACGAGAACAGAATCGTTAACATGATAAGGAAAAAGGGTCATGGAGAGCAGCTCCATTATTGGTCATATGGTGAGTGGCACCGGTGTCGAAGTACCATGTAGGATCATTAGCTGCACCAGGTCGAAAAGCATGACAGCTAGCAAAAGGAGGACCAGGGATGTGCGGGTAAGCAGAGACATGATGCCTAGGAGAATTGCAGAAATTACACCAAAGCCAGAAGGGAGCACCAAGAATACCTTGTTGGGGATGAGGTTGGAAAGCCTATTGGTTTGCAGACCAACCATTGTAACCACAGTGGCCACTGCCACGAAGACCACCACGGCCATGCCCCCGACTACAACCATGTGGAAGCTGATTATGGAAGGCGCGGGCTTGATGCTGACGAGGGCGTGGAAAAGGGTACTGCGGTGCATGGGGCAGCTGCGGCATAGGATCAATTGGGCTTTGCGCATAAAAGGCAGTTGGAGGCTGCTACTGAAGGCCTTAATGAGGCTGCACATGATTGGGCTGTAGGGGCTGGCCCACGGGAGGAAAGGGCTGGGGCAGGGACGACAGCAAGCATAGGAACAGTATTGTGATCATATTTGGCATGTCTCGAAAGTCACAAGACTCGAGCGCAAATCAGGGAACTCCGGTAAAAGAGGGAGAGTTAATAATAATCGTAACAAACATCGAAAAATCAGGACAAGACCTTTAAGGATAGAGCTCACCAAATCATTATTAGAAACAAGTTGATTAATAGCAGCAAGATAATCAGTAATAACCTTAGCTTGGTGAAGATAATCAAAGATGGAGCGGGAACCTTTCGTAAGTGCCAGAAGTTGAAGCTGGAGATTGTGGCATTACCAGTGAAGCTTGAGAAAAATGGGTATCGAGACAATCCCAGATGTGTTTGGCAGAGGTTTTGCCAATGGTAAGTGACAAAATAGGTTCGGAAAGAGTGGAAGTCAAATAACTGACAACCAGTTGATTAATTTGAAACCACAAAGAAAAAGCTGGGTTCGGTTTAATAGGTTCCTTGTCAGCAGCAGGAAGAGTGGTGGCAGCGGCCGGAGTCGTGTCATCAACGTAGCCAAATAAATTGTGGCTGAGAAGAAATGACTTCATTCGACTAAGCCAAAGAAGATAGTTGAAACTGATGTGTTTTAGAAAGTGAGCAACGTTAGGACCGGAGAGAGAGGGTCCAGTGAGGGTAAAGGATGAAGAAGCTTGTGTAGCCATGGAAAATATGTAGCAGGGAGGCACAACAAAGGAATTAAAAGTGGGGGAATATTAACCTAGAGGGGGACGGCAATTTGGGAAGAAAGAGGAATGAGGCTAGGGTTGTACCAGGAAAAAAGGGAACCTAAAACTAGTGATACTACGTAGAATTGTAATTCCTTGATTTCATTGATAACACTTAAGATACATGTAATCTTAAGTCCACGAGGATTTACAAGATCTAGCCCAATAGAATCCTAAACGGATTCTCCTACACTAACAATACTCTTTTCTTTTATTATTGACATATGTTTCAATTTGACTATTTAATTGGTTGTTCTAAACAATTTCTTTGTTTACTGACAATAGTGAGGGAACAGCCACAATCCTCAACAAGAGCAGCAGGCCAAAGGGGGTAACAATCTTCATGAACTTAATTTAAGTTTTTTTTTTTTTTCTTTAGGTTTGTAACTTAACTTATTTTATTTTGGAACTTTGATTTGTAACATTTTTTTTGCTTTTGAGTTTGTTGCTTAACTTATTTTATTTTTGTTACATGCATGTTGAATGTTGAAGTTAAGTAGTTGGATGGCAGAATATATTAGAAATTAAGTTTGAAATGAAGTAGTTTGGCACTTTGGAGCGTCAATTTGAATTGGTATAAATGACTTGGTATTTGAAGAACAATTGGTATTTCAATTAGGGCTATGAAATTTTAAATTAGTATGAAGTAAAAGACTCAAATTTCAATTGATATGAAATTGGGTTGACAAAATTTCAGGCCAAAAGCCAAAATATCTCAACTTTCAGCCCAAAATCAAAATTCAGTCCTGATCTATCTTGAAATATGTCACATCCCGGTCCGGGGCGGATCACTTCCCGGGCCCGCTCCACCACCATAGCACGATATTATCCGCTTTGGGCCCCAACTACGCCCTCACGGTTTTTTTTCTAGGAACTCACACGAGAACTTCCCAGTGGGTCACCCATCATGGGAGTGCTCTCGCGCGCTACTCGCTTAACTTCGGAGTTCTGATGGAACCCGAAGCTAGAGAGTTCCCAAAAGGCCTCATGCTAGGTAGAGATAGGAATATACATATAAGGATCACTCCCCTGGGCGATGTGGGATCTTACAATCCACCCCCCTTAGGGGCCCGACGTCCTCGTCGGCACACACGCGATCACGGTTAGGCTCTGATACCAATTGTCACATCCCAGCCCGGGGCGGATCACTTCCCCGGCCCGCTCCACCACCGTAGCACGATATTGTCCGCTTTGGGCCCCGACTACGCCCTCACGGTTTTGTTTCTAGGAACTCACACGAGAACTTCCCAATGGGTCACCCATCATGGGAGTGCTCTCGCGTGCTACTCGCTTAACTTCGGAATTCCGATGGAACCCGAAGCCAGTGAGCTCCCGAAAGGCCTCGTGCTAGGTAGAGATAGGAATATACATATAAGGATCACTCCCCTGGACGATGTGGGATCTTACAAAATAACGATAACATTTTTGGAATACTGAAATTTCGATTTGGGATCAGTCTTCGAATTTTGTCTCAAAAATAGTCGGTTTGAGATTTAGGATCCTTTTTCGGTTCGGTATCTTATACCAAACCAACCCTAATCATCTTAGCAACTTGAAAGTTGAAACATTCATAATTCAAATCCTGTTCAATAATCATGTTTGTGCCACTGATTTCCAACCGTACACTCATTTCACTTTATTAACCTCAAATTTTTATTAGAATTATTACTCAAACTTCAATTTGAATTAAAGTACAAATTTGATTGGTGCTGCACTATTTAGTGCACAAATTAAGTATATATCGCGTTACCCTTTAGTTTGCAAATTTGGTTTAAAATTTTGGTTTTCCTATAGTATTATCCTTGTATATAACTTACAAGAGCGTAGTGAAGAAACAACTGATTACTTCAAAGAGAAAATTATAATCATCTTCAGGAAAAGGACAATGTACAGTTCGAGGCATATAGTTGCAATGGGACAAAGCTAATAGGTACATTTTTAATAACCTTGTTCCATATTTACATCTTTTTAAAAATAAATAGAGAATTAAGCGAGATTAGTTTCTTAAGGTCATAAGAAGCAAGCATCGGCTTCTACTTTAGATATGAAGGGCAGAAAGACTGGGGCAACATGTGTTAAGCTTAATCTGTAGGCTTTTCTAGAATCCATTTTTATGAGGAGCCAGATAACATGAAGTGTCCCAAACATGCTCCTACAGCCACAGCAAAGTAGCTTCCTGCTAATGACATTGCTGCTACCTGAAACTATATAAAAGAAGTTAACCGTGCAGAATTCAGAAATTCGGAAAATTAGCTTAAAGTATGTCAATATATACACTTCAAAACACGCAATTTTTTTCTTCTTTCTCTAAACTTCTTGAAGTTGAGACAAAGACACAAAAAGAAAATTTGTGATAAACAACCACCAACAGAAATTTCAGAAAATGGAAAAGTTGTTGTCAAGAAGGAGAAGCTTACTGTTTTTGCGTAGCAGAGATAACAGAGCAGACCGTCTGTATGAGAGTGAGCGCTAGAAGAATAACAGCTGCAATGATTTCTTTAGTCGTCCAAGGTGAGTTGAAAAAATGTTTTATCAAATATTCCATCCCTCTGTGCCTGAACATTTTGTAGTACTTGGTCAGGTCGTCACAAAGAGTGGCAAAGTAGAACTCCTCCGAGTCCATAACGACCCCATCCGCTAAGTTCTTAATCATAGTACACCCCTTACTGCTGTCACCTAGCTTATTTTCAACAATTCCATTCTTAACAAGCAATTCCACGTCTTCTGGGGTTTTCACAAGAATGTTCAAGATGACAACATAATCGTTTATGTAATTCTCAACTTTCTGGCATAGGCTTTGTTCATAGACAAGGAGATTTGTGAGTGTAACTTCTGATTGATCACTTATTGTTATTTTTGGAAATTCCAATACCCCATCTTCGAATCTTATGTCAAATATATTTCTACTAGATCCCACCTTAAACTTGACTCCGGCACGGTACAATTGTGTCATGCTGGGTGTGAGTGTGAGTAGAGTTGCGAGTGGCCCTTGAGCTTGTTGTACATCCACTACAAATGATGATGACCTCATGCTACATATGGCTAGAGTTTTAGATTGCCCTCGAGCTTCTGGTACTTCCAATACTGATGGTTGTGGCAGTGGATATAACTTTCTAACAAAATCAACGAAATGTTCTACCTCATGAGGAGGACGTATTTGGGGCAAAGCATCTTCCGTATCTTTTAGATACATTAGATTTTTGAAGAAATGGTGCGAAAGATCAATTATGGAAGTCGTCTCAGTGTCGACTCTATTTCTCTCCTCATCAAAAAGATCCACAAGAATGAAAAACGGCAGTTGATTTTCAAGCATCCGCATGTCAGGCCATACATCCTCTAACATCCTTGGTTTGTTGAATATCCGGTCAGTCGGAACTCGCAACTTCTTGTAACGAAACCTCATTAAGATCTCAATGATGAAGGCCGCATCCACTAGAATGATTCTTACAAATTCATCACTGGTAAACTTAATGGTCTCTGCATAGCAACTGCGCAGCACTGCTTCTTTGTCCCTTATTCTTCTTATGCAGTACTCCAACTTAACATCGGTACGATCTAAAAAATCTTTTAGGTATCTATATTTGAGCTCTTCCATGGCTTTTAAGGCTTCCTTGCCATGGTGAAGGGGGCCTATAGAGACTACTTGAGGTGTGTAGGCCTTTTCACTTACACGTCGTAGTCGCTTAGGAACTCTGTAGATACAACACGAAGAAGACAGTGGAGGCAATCTATCCAACTCCTCACTCATCGAAGTTACTAGTGGATCATGATTGCTTAGCTCCATTTTGATGTGTTCCTGATTGTAATGGATGTCAATGATGATATGAGTTTCCTAGAACCACAATTAACAAATATTTCATTACTTACATTTCGCCACTAATTAGTATTACGATCTAGTGGTATTCCTCTTCACTTGTATATAGAGGTCGTAGGTTTGAATCTCGTGGATGGCGAATTCGATACCAAATTAGGCTGCCCATTGTGTGGCTTAGCCGAATTCCCCTTCTTCTTGGTGTAGAAATATCGATGTACTAAAAAAAATTAAAAATCACATAAATACGTAAGTATTTACAAAGTTTTTTTTTTTTTTTAACAAACAAAATTATCTATACTGAAGGGGAGGTGGTGAGTTTAGCCTCACAATGGGCTAGCAATAATGTGGTTCAAACTTGCCTTTAGCGAGAATCGAACCTAACATTACTCACTTACAACTGAAGAGGACTACCACTAGACCATAGTACTAAGTGGAAAATATTAACAAAATTTTAAGTAAAATTTGATTTAAATAATTATTTTAAATTATTTTAGATGCTAGATCTAATTTTGGGCCGTTAGGTCTTTTTTTTTTTAATCGTTAGATTTGATCTCATTTGATCACAGCCGTTGGACTATAAGTAAAAACAAAAACAAAAACATTGAAATATAACAGTTTGGTGGGTCCAGAATAATTTAAGCCAGACTTTAGTTTCTAGAGGGAATCTAGCTCAAAGATATATTTTCTCCCCAAGGCTTATTTTAGTCTAATAATTGAAGATGGTTGGGGGAGGTTTATAGCATATATTTTAAGTTTTATCCTATGAGTAGGATATGTTATTATATGTTAGAAATATATATTACACATTAAAACTCATATTTCCATTTAGTTGACATATTATAAAGTAGAATGAAGCAAGGAAACGCAAAAGATTGTACCACAAATTCTTGTTCAATCATGAAAACTTGTTGTTGGACAAAAATTGGGGCGCCTGAGATATAATAAATAAAAAATAAATAAAACGACGTTCAATCAAAAACATGATGGAAGAATTGATAAAGTACAGGTTAAGTGGATTATTTTTGCTCATGTCATACTCAAGGTTAATTACACTAACACACTTTGAGGTTTGTCATTTTTTACAAAATTCCGTCAGGTTTGAAATATTACACTAACACTCCTTGATGTTTTAATTCACTTTCACATTCAACCTATAAGGACGAAATTACCCTTCTAGTTAATTATCTAAAATTAAAAATTTATAGATAAATGAATCAAATTCAAAAAATTACATTTAAACATTAGAAAGGATTAGAACTTTTTCAAGATGGCGTGGATTCGAACCACGTCGATGACTAATCTAATATAACAAAATCTATCATTTGATCCAAAAAAAAAACATAAGAAATCCTCTTGCAAGATTTATCAATGTGGGAAATCGCCATCTAGAGGTTGCGGATGCAATAACACCAGACAGCATTACAGCAAGAGAAGCAATGGCTATACATGTTATTGCCTAGTGTGCAGAAAATAACTGGATGCGGATGCAATAACACCAGGCAGCAGGCACCTATTGAATCCATTAGTGAAAATGACCTTGTGTATATATGCTCTCTGGGTGGAGCATGTGAACAGTCTGACTCTGAGGTCAACAAAGGAAAATATTCGCTGCATCCCTTGTTTTCAAAGTTTTAATGCTGATATTCTTTCTTTGAAAGGAGGGAGGAGGGTTTTTTTTTTGTGGGAGGAGGGGGGGGGTGGCGCGGTGTTTTGTGCTGGCTAAGAAATTGGCAGGGAGGAAGAGGTTTGCTAATATAAGATATGCATCTAGGGTTTCTTTTTAATAATTTTTAATATTATTTTTTAATTTTTTTCCTATTTATCTATAAAAGTTTTCATTTTTTAAATAATTAAGTACAAGGGTAATTTCGTCCTTAAGGGATGGAAGTGAAAGTGAATTCAAACATTAGGGGGTGCTAGTGTAATGTTCCAAATCTAAGATATTATTGTGAAAAAATGATAAACCTCAATGGGTGTTAGTATAACTAACCCCAGAGTCTTTAGTTGATGTTGGATGTGTGATATATATATGCCATTCTGAGTTGTTTGAGTTAACATAATTTTGGTTTGATGGTTTCTAAAAGAACAAGAAGCACTACAAGACTCATTGCAATTAGTCCAGTGCGAATTGTGCAGAATAATATAGTCTGAATAAACAAATTAGTGTTTTTAAACATTCTAGGAAAGTTTGATATTTTTAAATCACTTTATTTTGTTTATCTTTTGGACCAGGATTGGTTTCGTGGTGATCAATTTTTTGCTTGTTTGTTGATATAAGGATATATTTATAATAAGAGTAGAGGAATGAATTGATATCAACTTACTATCCACAAAATTAAAAATCTAAAACCTTTAAATAGTAATACTAAGTTACTTTTGAACAATTAATTAAGTAGTTAAATTGTACTGAAACCTCTAGTGTTTCCTACGAATTAGGGTTTTATGTTTTTTATTTAAGCCTACGTACGAAGTTGTATTATGTAATCTTTTATTCATAGTATCATTTAAACTCCTGACTTTTTTACAATTAATTTTTGTGTGAATTTCGGATTACTAATGAATTTCAGTTTGTCTTCTCGAATTTGAGTTTTGCAGCTGGTTTAGATTATTCGTATATTCCGCTGCATCAAAACTATATGACCTGTATTAACTATATTGAACACGGAGCTATAATAATATTAGTGAGTTACTAACAACGCAAATTCTGAAAGAATGATAAACGTAAGCTTCCAATACTGGAAGAAATCATAAAATTAGAACATTAATTCCCTTCTATCGCTGAATTCCAAATGGATACCACTTTGCCATGAAACATAATACAGAAGCTAATAGCTTTAAGAACTAGACATGTCCATATCTGAGATTATAAATTGAAAACCGAAAAACTAGAAGAAAAAAAAAATGAATTCGCACCTTGATCTAGTAGAGATGTGTAGAAAAGCTCAATACGCGTTGCTCCTCTGGTAGACATGAAACGGAAGTTTAATTTCTCTCAATATATATGGAGCTATTTAATTTATATAAAAGGGAGTTGCCGTAGGGAGTTAGGTCAATTGGTCAGAGCTTCCTTGCTATTTCAAGCTCAATGGCGATGGTACGTTACAGAGTTTTCCTTCAGGATTATCCTGACGATCAGCAGATGCTTGTACGCATCCACTATTTATTTTTCCCTACAACTTCCTTTTTAAGATTTCAGATTATCTTATTCATTTTATTATTGTTAGAAATTTGTTTGTTAGTGTGTTGAATGGAAAATTTAAAGTCACCACATCTTCCTCTTAACTACGAAGCAAGTAATGTCTATACAATAATTATTAATACATCAAATCATATATGAAGAGTCCGCGTACAGACAGTCCGACTTTGACCAATTTCACACAGACAACATTCATATATTAATACACACACATATAGGACCAAGGGACACATTCTTTTTAAACATTTTGATTACATGATATCCAAAGGTTCTTATTTATTCATTAAATGACATGAATGCTTATTTGGATTTTAACTAATACTAAAGATAAAATAGAACTGAAAAAAAAAAAAAAACATAAAATCTGAAAAATTAAAAATATAATTAAAAAAAGGAAGATAATTTAACTGAAATTGGTTCTCCCATTTCCATTTCGATCAAGACTTGGATTCAGACTTTGAACCCAAGCAATCACATGCATGCGCAACCAAAACACTGCCTAAGATTTCTTCTTAACTGCATTGCACACGCGGCCTAAGAACCAATTCTTCTCAGCTCATCTGACCACTCGCATTCAGCCGGAAATATAGAGAAAGGAATTCAAATTAAACAAAAAAAATTGTGTTTGCATATGCGGTTAGGTTACTCTAGTTTTTTGGTAGTTTTGTGGAAACCAAACTGCACGATACAAACCCTAACGTCCCTCGCGATCGGCTATTATAAATATTTCCGGCTTCAATACAAAAGCCACAACTTATCTCCTTTTTACATCATCTCTATACAAGTTTAATTAATCTGATCATTACCAAAGAAAATGGTAGCAGCGACCATGGAAGGAATAAAACGCAAATGATCCTAGGGTTTCTTCCCCTTTTAATTTTAGTTTTAATTTTCTTCCAAATTTTAGTTTTTTTTTTTTAATATTAGTTAAATTCCACATAAGTATCCAAGTCATTTAATGAATAAATGGTTACCCTTGGATATTATAAAATCTAAAGGCTACAAAGAAGCGTAAGAATGTTTGTAAAAATATTTGTCCCTTGATCCTATATATATATATATATATATTATATCACATATGAAGAGTACGCGTATACAGACGGTCCGACTTTGATCAATTTCACACCTAAACTGCAATCAAGTTACTATAGAGCTTGATTTGTTCCGGCTTTAACAAAACCCACATAGCTAGTGAAATCGAAACAAATCAAACCACTATTGGGGGATTTGGTTCAGTTTGCATACTCAAGCTGAAATGTTTCTTCGTAACAATTGCACAGTTACAATCAGTCCTTAAGGGCCTATTTAGTATCGTATTCAAAACTTTTTATAATTTTTAAAACATTTCTTTATAATATATTTTTAAAATAATTTGTTTTCAAGATTCAAAAATTTGTTTGGTATGAGATTCAAAATTATCTTTAAATTTTAATAATTAAATAGAAGAAAAAAAAATGTCATGCAACAACTCCCTTTGGATTTAGAAATTACTATTCAATTCAATTGGACAAACCAAGAGATCCAAAGAGAAGGTTGGAGGAAAGGTAGATGAGAGAGAAAAAGGAGAGATGGGAGAGGGAAATAGGAGAGACAGATTGGGAAGGGATGAGAGAGAAAGAAAGGAGAGAGAGATAAGATATAGATAAAGAGCTAGCACATGATATCACAAGTGAGAGAGAAGAGAGAAAGTAGTTTGGAATTTAAAAACTCAAAACCCTCGTTTTTTTGCATTTTCTAGAAGTAGGCTAATGTTTAAGTTAGTTTTAAGTTTAGTTTTTGAAAACAGTCGAACCAAACAAGTATTCAAAGTGTAAATTTAAAAAGTGTTTTTTAGTCTAAAAGTTTGATTTAAATAAAGTACCAAACATGCCCTTATTTTCTTTAGATAATCTTGCAAACACTATGATTATATATCTATATATAACAACAGGTTTCCATAGAAACATAAGTAACAAATTTCTACAACACAACCATGAATCTCACTATGGCACTTTTTTTCTTTTAGAATCTCAGCGGTACGAGAAAAATTTATTGATGAAAAACAAGTATCTTGTCGTCCTATGTACATATTGGAACCCAATTCTCGCACCGCCGTAGATGGTGGAGGCACAAATCTGAGTAACCTATAAAACAACAAATAACCATGAGCAAGCTTAGGGGTGTGCCGGCCAAAGGCTCTCCAACGGTAAAGTTAGTAAGTAAGTATAAGACTCAAACTGTGGGCAAGAGAATTAGAATGCGATGATTGCATTACTAGAGAAGAACCCTAGGCAGGTGCATTTATACCAGTTGGGAGAAAGACATTTAGCCTGGAGAATCCTAGAGGATATCTAGAAGTAGATTTGCACCTCTTAGGAGTTGCGATTACTTGCAGGGCACACCAATTCCTAAATTGTAGGAAGTCCAGGACATATAGAGGATTTGGCTGATTCCATACCGGATCAGATCCTCTTGTCTTGCAGAACAAGCGTGGTCATTCGCCCAACACTTCGGAACAGGATGATCCGAGTGTTGGTTACATGTGTGACCTTCGCTGTCTTCAAGTGTTGGCATGGCCCCTGGGTGTTTTTCTTAGCTTCAAAAAAAAAATATTAACAGTCAAACACAAACTTAAAATTCTACCAAAGATTTGGCAAAACCTCCGCCACAAAGTATAACATTTTCCAAAACCTGCAAATAGTAATAAAACAATATTTCTTATCCAATCAACATTTTCAACAGTTCAATTATACATTTTGGCACAAAACTGACATTCGAAGATTGCAAACAATTATATTCAACAATAAATATTTTTTAAATCAAAGTAATTACGATATAAAAAATAAATAAATAATATTAGATATTTGGGATGCCTCTCTCAGGCAAGGTTCTAAAAAATGCTAGACGCTAATCGGACGGCAGGTTGGAGCCTAGCGCCTAGACAGCTAGGCGAGGCCTAAGTGGGGGCCTAGGCGGACTAGGCAGATTTAAGTAAATCTATTATATTTCGTGAAAATAAGTATATTTTATACTTAAAATATGTATACTAAACTACAAAATAGAATGACATATAGTATTGGAACATAATGAAAACATGGGCAACAAGCATATAATGTGTGTTCATTTAAGTATTCAACAAGTCTCTTACAATTTATTGAAAAAATAAAATGCAAAATGAAAGTTATCTATTTTGTTGTCTAAGTGAGTCATAACATAGGTGGGTGCCTAGGTAGGTCTAGGCGGCTAGGCAGGTGCCTCAACAGGTCTAGGTGTTCTTTCTTAATTTTCAAACACCTAGCATTAATCGGGATGGTGGCCAGCTGCCTAGCACCTAGGCAGCGCTAGACGGGGATTTTAAGAACAGTGTTCTCAAGATTGTGGATGAAGAGGGAGTCTCCTCTAAAAGATCGGGCGGTGTTTCTGGTGAGTCCGACATATTGAAGAAGTCGATGATGTGGGCGCCTCGGACACCCCAGGACCAACCGAAGCAACAAGCGTAGGGTCCACCTCCGATGGAACAGTGATGGCCACAGTAGCAAGTGTGGGAGGTGCACTGTTCATAGCTTTATGGCAAGAAATTGGTCGCAACATCTATACAAATTGCAGAAAATATAAAATTAATCCTTAAATTACAAAAAGTAATTGTAAAACTAAAAACTTAAAAATTAGTCCTAAAAATTTCCTAAAATAAAAAAATTTCAGAGAATAAAAAAAATTGCAAAAAATTAAAAATTGATAGCAAATAAAAAAATTCAAGAAAATAAAAAATTCTTGAAAATTTAAAAATTAAAAAAAAAAACTTACATAAATTTTTTTTAAAATGCAAAAAATGTAAAAATTCCAGAAAAGGTTTAAAATTTATGAAAATTAAAAATTCGAGAAAATTTAAAATTCCAAAAAATTTAAAATTGGAGAAACCCTAATCCCCTAAAAGTTCCCAGAAACCCTACCCCTAAAAATTGCAGAATCCTTCACCCCTGGAAAACCCTAATCCCCTAAAATCCAACTATAAATCCCCAAACCTAATCCCCCCTATATTTGAACCCTAAAACCCCTTAATCTGGAATCCTAAATCTGTAACACCCCAACCCCGAAATATTTGATTTAAGCTTCGAGAAATAAGGTTATTATTAGTGATAGGCCCCAAACTAAACTCTTGTCTATTTAGATGCAATTATAACCTTAATTCTCATACCATAACAAACAATCTCATTTATATTTTATTTCCATTTCTCTTCTCTGAAATTCAAAGCTCCTACTAATACCAACCTTCGATTATTAGCTTCATTTATTTTTATGGCTGCATCTAACGTCTTGTTAGACTGCCTACGTACCCTAAACAGGGATCAAGACATTCATAGTTCGCATTTCATTATTTTAACCATTTCCAAACTTACTCTAGTAATCACCATAATCAACATTAACCCTCACAACCCAATTCATAACACATGGTTACCAATAAAGATTTAGAATATCTAAATTTACATGAAAAATGGCAACGTCGGCTCCCTGGCCATGCGCCGCCGCACCCACCGCCGCCAGTGGCGGTCGGCAGCCCCGAATCACCGGAAAATATCAACTATTTTAAAAAATTACCAAATTTTACAGGAAAGTAGATCTCAGTGAGTGGAACAACTTTCATACCTGTGGCCAAGTCCAATTTGGCCGGGAACACCTCAAATTAACCACGAACCGCCGAAAACCCTTGGTTTTTGGGTGTTTTTTATTCGACTCCAAAACAACTCCGACGCCCCAACCAATGCATGGCCTTTGTTCCATGCCTCAAGGGAAGTCTAATGGTGGTTATGATTGGATGGGATTGTTTCAAAATTGGGGGAATCGAAGCACAAGTTCATCACACCCATCGGTGTGTTTTTCCCAATTTCAAAGCCAAATATCCTATTTTGGGGTGTAATAGGGAAAGGGAACGATTGGGTTTGAAGTAAGGATCATTTTAGCACCCTTCTTGTCGTCTAAGGTGGCCGGAATCAAAAGATCCGATCGGGTCGGGTTAGCGGGTCGAGGAGGGATCCGATTCTCTCTCCCTTTCCTCCCTCCTTTCCCCCCCTTTTGGTTGGTCCGATCCTCTCCTTTTCTCTCCTTCCCTTTCCCTCACAGCCACACACGTGGCATAGCTGTTTTCTCCAGATTTTCTGGAGCATTCCCACTAATGTCAAATTGACTATTTT
>JADOBS010302821.1:0-15447 GCA_015708375.1 Cydonia oblonga | reverse complement strand
TGAGAGTTTAATGCTTGAAATTTGTTGCTTAATTGGTTAATTTTAACTAATCCCGGGTTTATATTTTTTATTGTCGACTTTAGTTTGATGATTCTGCCTTTGTGATTGTAATCTGATTTCTATATAAATATGTTGGAATTTTAAGAGCTAAGTACATTTTATACCATCGGATTTTAGAATTAATTTCACAATAGGTTATGAGACTCCAATTTTTTCATGATACACCGAATGTTTTGATATTCAACAAATTTACACCTTTTATAATAGGTCAACCATTCACTAATGACTTGGAAGTGAGGGACCCACCCCTAAAATGTCCTCAATATGTTTTTTGGTGGCACAGTTTGTGGGTTTGCAAGATGAGTGCTCCGGATACACGAGCAGTTAATGGTTGACTAGATAATCAACCTATCAAAAGGTGTAGATTGGACAAATGTAAAAAGGTTGAGGTGCAATGTGAAAAATTAGAACCTCATAACTCGTTTTGAAATTGACCCCAAACCTCGATGGTGTAAAATGTACTTAACCCAATTTTAAATTTGGACATATATGTAGCTTCACTATGAGGCATTCATCTGAATAAAATTTATTTGCTGGACACTTTTAGGAATCATCCTATATTATATTTCAATGATCTCAACCGGTGTCTAATTTTTAGGTTGTCCCTCAATGACCGCTATTGCAAAAAGCGACTAAAATCCGACACTATATATCACTCAAATGGTTGTCAATTTATTTTTCTGAAATATTGTATTTGTCTATTTTGTTTCCTTAAGGATCCTTAAGAAAGAAGAGTTAAAATATACTTTGACTTTCTTGTGTTACAACTACGTCCTTGTTATGCACATATGTATATATAGGTTACAGACGGGACACAAATAAGAAGAAGAAGAAGAAATTGGAAAAGAAGAAAATGGAAAAGAGGAATATGGGAAGTTGGAAGAGGGTAAGAGGAGATCAGGTGCGATACCGCTGTAATATGATATCATTTTTTAATACGATGCAGCGAGTTAAGGAACACTTGACTGAAGGGCATTTGGAGTTGCTTCAACAAACTCCATTTTGGCCATTAATATCGGCATTCTATAATGGTCTGATTTCTGAAGACCAATGCAAGAAATCGAACGCTGGCATCGGAAACATCATGAAGTGCTACAACGCCGAAACAATGAGTTTTGAGTTTGGTACTACATCTGCATCGTTGACAACTGAAGACGTTGCTGAAATTTTGGGGCTTTCACAGGAAGGTCAAGAAGTACAATTAAAAGGAACAACGAAACACATATCAGATTTTACCAAAAGGTGTTTCAAGGAAGAAACAATATTGTACGAGAAGATGGTGGATAATGCTTTGGAAGCAGCAATAAAAGGGAAGAGAGAAACAGATACAGAGGATGTTGCACGCCTGATTCTAATAGAACTTAGTGCTACCTTCTTATTGTGCAACACAAACCAAGTTGTCTCATGGAATTTAGTCAAGTATTGTGAAGATTTAGAAAATATTTCAAGATATTCATGGGCAAAAGCAGTGGCGGACCTTCTACACGAATCATTGGGAAAACGGACCAGGAGGTCCGAGGGATATTATCTTCCTGGATGTGTGGCTGTCATAACGGTAATAATTGTGGTATAGTAACTTTATAATGTAATTAGTGCCTCCATAAGTAATTGTAATTACTTTTTATTTTCATGTTAGCAGCTTTGGTTGTGTGAGAGAACTAACCTCATACAACCAATAAGTGGAAGGGAGGGACAGAAACCGGCTCTAGTAAAATGGAACGCTTGGGAACTACACTTCAAACTGGAACAAATAAACGTCGAAGAGATTGGGGTAAGTATATGGTTATTCTATGTTAGCATTTACGTAATACTAGGTATAGAATACAGTGTAGTTGTAATCAGTATACTATTGCTAGGAATTACTTGTAGATGCTGATATCCTATTTGTTTGGATAATGCACCTGTCCAGCTGAGCTTTAAGGACAAGAACAAAAAAGAACTGGAAAAGCCACCCGAAGAAGATCAAGAAGAAGGGGAGAATCTATTAGATGATACAGTGGCCTCATCGGGATGTGAATTTCGAGCTCAGAAAACACAAACTAAATTCCCCTCAGTTCGTACTATTTTGGAAAGGTTGAACAACAATGAGGACTTGGAAAAAAGATCCGAAGATGGAGTGGAAATGGTTCAAAATGCAAGTGCTGAACTTGCAGAAGCTCAAGGAAAATTGAATAGGATCAATGCAAAGATAGAGAGTAAGGACATAACAAAAAAATTGAAGAGAAAACTAAAAGAAGAAAAAGAGGAGAAGAAAAAGCTGAAAGAGGGCTACAAATTCTTAATTGGCGAGCAGAAATCATTGCTTGGATCTCTGAAGAGTCTCGTGAAGACGCTGGAAAAAAGTCTCGAAGCTGAAAGGGAAGAGGTGAAAAACCTTAAGAAAGACAAGATGGAGATGATCAAGGAAAATCAAGAACTCAAAGGCCAGCTCAATCAAGAGAGTCCTTGCACCGCAATGCAATTGAGAGACGACATACAAATTGAGGCATGCCCGAAGCAGTTGTGTTTGACAAGTCCAGAGAAAAGCACTGCAAAGAGGGCATTAGATCCGGAGTTTGAGAATGAACAAGGAGGGAAAAAGAAGAGAGTGTAGAGGAGGAAGAAAAATGAAATAAAAGGTTTTTTTTTCTTTTCTTTTTTCTGTGAGTTATATATGTTGAGTAAACCCTATTTAGCAGGATAATGCTTTGTTGCTGCTGTTGTTGTTTGTATCCATTGAGTAAGGCATCGAACCTTCCTAGCATAGTATCTTTCATTACAAAATGTTCTCTCAGGTGATCATGGAGAATTCGTGGTCACTCACCTTTTGAATTGTCAAGGGTGAGAAGAATAAATTGAGAATGTGACTCCTGTTAGTTAATAGCCTTTTCTTTAATTTACTGCCCTATTACATGGAGAAAGTCTTGGTTGCGGATGACAGGACCGCGTGGCATCCAACCGCACACAAAACGCCCCCACCCCCATTATTTTGGTCCCGCCCCCTTGTGTGGAGTCGATATACTGGTATTTGGACTGAACAACTCCGATAGCATGCTTTCTATATGTGGTTTAGCTTGTTTTCGTTTTTGATCATCCCATGCAAAGATAATGTTTGAGATGGTTGAAACTTGAAACTTATGAGATGTGATTCAGATTTGAGCTGAAGCCTTTGATTTGTTTCTTGAGGTACAAGATATACAGATAGAATGGTAATACGATAGAAGAAACAATTTCATTGTCTTAAACCAAATTTTTTACACTGTTCATATTTGATACCCGATGATGTTTGAAATACTTGGGTAGAGTCGCCCAACCACGTTATATGTACATACTTCTCACAAAAGTTTGAGATCCTTTGCATTTGGTCTTGGTTGATGGGAGAGCTACATGAGCAAGGTAAAAGATGCTAGGCGCTAGTCAGATGGCGGGCTAAGGCCTAGCGCCTAGGCGGGCACTTAGGCGGACTAGACGGATTTAAGTAAATCTATTGTATTTCGTGTAAATAAGTGTCTGTTTATACTTAAAATATATATAATTTCTTCATAAACTAGAAAATATGACATATATATTATGAAGTATTGGAACATAATGAAAACATCGGGAACAAACATATAATGTGTGTTTATTTAGGGAATTATTATTGGCACTTCAAATTTCTCATTCTGCACTCCAAACTTTCTATATTTAGAAAGAAAAATACACTTGTGAGGAGTGTGGAATGAAATTTTTGGAGTGCCAATAACACTTCCCTTATTTAAGTGCTCAATAAGTCTCTTACAATTTATTGGAAACAATAAAATGCAAAAGAAAAGTTATCTATTTTCTATCTAAGTTAGTTGCAACCTAGGCAGGTGTTTAGGCGAGTCTAGGCATGTTAGGTGTTGCGAAAATTAGATAATCAAAATTAACCTCATTAAGTCTCGAATTTTAGTGCTCGCAAGTATACGAATCAGATGATAGTATATGTAACATCCCACATCGCAGAGGGGAGTGAATCCTCTAAGCCTTATATGTACATTCCCATATCCAACTAGCACGAGGCCTTTTGGGAGCTCATTGGCTTCAGGTTCCATCGGAACTCCGAGGTTAAGCGAGTTCACGCGAGAGCAATCCCAGGATAGGTGATCCATTGGGAAGTTCTCGTGTGAGTTCCCAGAAACAAAGCCGTGAGGGCGTGGTCGGGGCCCAAAGCAGACAATATCATGCTACGGTTGAGGCAGAGCCAGGGATGTGGTGGAGGACCGGGTCGGGATGTGACAATTGGGTATCAAAGCCAATCTCTGGCCGGAAGTGTGCCGACGAAGACGTCGAGCCCCTAAAGGGGGTGGATTGTAACATCCCACATTGGCAAGGGGAGTGGATCCTCTAAGCCTTATATGTACACCCCCACCTCCAATTAACACGAGGCCTTTTGGGAGCTCACTGGTTTCAGGTTCCATCAAAGCAGACAATATCGTGCTACAGCCGAGGCGGAGCCAGGGATGCGGTGGGGGCCTGGGTCGAGATGTGACAGTATAGCTTTGAAGCACAGATATCGTCCCACATAGATCGAATTGATTCTAAAAATCTTACTAACTAAATTGAAACAAATTATAATGGAGAAGCTTTAACGGAAAAGATATGATATTATGACTGAAAATGAAAATTAAACAAAGATTAAAAATAAAATGCACGAAATAATAAATTTAAAAACATTAGAAAAATTACACCTAGGGCATCCGAATTCACCGTAACCAATTCTACTTAATTCTCTTAATGTGTTATGCTCAAGTAATTCTGACATGTCCCAAACCCGACATCCAAGTGACGCCGAGATGGTCACGTGCTGGCCGACACCCAAAGGGTGACAAAAGCCATTTAATTTAAGCAAAAGCTGAGAAAAGTACTAAACATACAACTTCTAACCATTTAATATTTAGAACAATACAATAAGTTCAAAGCATACATCTATTATAGAGTATCAATAGAATTTAAAAAATAGAGAGTGCTATTACAATAGATGCCGAAGCGGAGAGAATATAGCACAGAATCACTGGTAGGGAAATGCCTCATAGCTTATGTTGTAACCCTCGTTCTCAGATCCTGAAGGGGGCGCAAAACAAATGTGAGTGGACCAAGTTGATATATAAATATAGTACAAAACAGTTATTAACGTACTAACCCCCAAATTTTATGAAAACATAAATAATGATAAACTTAGGTTTTCTGAACCTAGTGTGATGTGCATTATTTCAAATCATAACTTATATATATAAGTCACTAGTGAATGTCCAATATAACACTTCAGGCCCCATGCTGGCTTCCCATCTCTGAGTAAACAGTCAGAGGAAAATAACCTCCAGGCCCCTTGCCGGCTCCCCATCCCTATGCTAAATAGCCAGAGAAAACACACTCCAGGCCCTGCCAGCACCAAACCTTCGTCCGGGACGGACCAGAATCTATCCCTACGTCCCGTAACGGAAATGACCACTAGGTAAGTACAAAATCATTGAACATATATATATTGAAAAACAACTTCATAGTATAAAGTCATCCATCATCTATACTATAAAGAGGTGTTCTAAACATGTTCTAATATCATATCGTCGTCCATCAGATATTCTATAAGAACACGGGTTATAGGAAAAATAGTAATAATTCAATCTAGCCTTAATAAGCATATTATCTCAAAGCATTTCATAAAACATAATTATCAAATCATGTTTTTCATGTGTGCACTTCTACTATCAAACATGCATTTTTAGAAGGGGTCCACTCACCGTACACCGTTAGAGCAAGGCTATATCAACCAGGAATAACAGAATCGCCGCTATTAATTTCACCTATTCACATCAAGGAGTACATTGAGTCAAACTCTACTCAAACGATTTAATTTGGGAAAACAGACTTCAAAAACGGGTCAAGAACGTCGAAATTAGTCTAGGAGAAGTCCCAAACGAAATCCCGAAAAGTCAACGTTGACGGTCAAAGTCAAAGTCAACGTTGACCTTTGACCGAGTCAAAGTCAACGCTGACATGGTCAGAGTCAACGGTCAAACGGGTCAGTCAACCCTGGTCCAAGGGTAAATTGGGTTTGGGTAAAAGGGTTCGGATATGGGCCCTAAGGGATTTGGGTTTAATTGGTTTAAATGGTTTTAAATAAAAAGGAAAATGGGTTGGGTTTAAACTATAAGGGCCTAAAGCCCTCAAACCTCACGCCCCGAAGGCCTGCTACCAAGGGTTAAAGGGTTTTAAAAGGATACGGGCCGAAGGCCCTGGTTTGAGAAAGCCCAAAGGCTTGAAGGCTCAAGGGTTTTGAGTTGATTCAACAGAAAAGGGCCGAGGCCTTTTGGGTTTTAAAAACAATTTAAATAAAACTAAAAAATGAAACGGGCTGGGGTTTTGGGTCAGTCAAAAAGGGCTTAAAGCCCGTTGGCTTTGGAAATCGGCCTGAAAGGTCTGGATGTACCGGAAAAGAACACCGGAGCTGCTACAGCTTCAGCCGACCAAAAACAGGGGGTTTAGACCCCGATCTAGGTATCAAAATGACGAGGAGGAAGAGAGGAGCATTTTTATACCTTTGGTTCGATGTAAAACGATCGGAGTTGGCCGGGAAACCCCTCGACACCCACGGTTCGCCGGAGTTTGGGTGTGCCTTACACCGAGCCAAATCTCGTTCAAAACCTTGAAATTAACGAGGTAAAACTCATTAACACCCATTCAAGCATCACACTAGGACGGAACAAGGAGATCTAAGGCTTACCTCATCGGAGAAAATGAAGAATCTCGCCGGAGAGCTTCGGGATTTCACCTTCGCAGCCACGGAGAGAAAGAGAGAATGACGAGATGATGATGATGATTTCTAGCTCGCACCGCTGTAGCCGTGTGTGTGTGTGTCTCGGTGCGTGCGTGCGAGGTCATAGAGGGAGAGGAAGATGAGAGTTCGAGAGAGAGAGACGATGAGTGACTGAGAGACAGAGAACAAGGAAGAAGAGAGGTTACAGGAGTAGGGGACAAAAAGAGAAACAAGAGGATTGATAGGGTGCTGCCACGTGGCATTTGAGAGAGAAGAATCTTAAGTTTAGATCCAGATTTTTAGGGAAAGTTTAGGGGGGACTAAAATGTTAAAATTCACTAAGTTTATGAGGAAAACATAATTATACATAAAAGTAAGGGGCGGGTGTAACAAGTTCCCCAATATTGATGATCGATTTTCCCTAAATTATTCGACGGCCATGGTATTTGGTTACATCAAAAGTATCCTTACATGTTAACCTTTTATAGCATCTAGATGAATTTAAACAAGAACCCATTCAGCTCTATGGAAATTGTTGGAAAATCACACAAACCCTAATTGCATGGCATCTACAAATAGGTGTTCATGATATCAATTGCAAGAAGCTAAACAAAAGTTAAGGATGGCATCTACTCTAACTTGCATCAAATCAACTTAACTAAAACTTAGATGGTGATCAAGCATCTAAATAAAAATCAAGCGCATTACGATTAGCAAAAGATACTCAATAAGGAAGAAAAACTTGATAACAACAATGCCACAAGGCAATTAAGTATTCATGATTAGGCTACATCGTAGCCTAGCAAAGAAGAAACAAACTAGAAAACTCTTCCTTTTTTCCTTCCTTGCCACAGCCCCCTTTTGGAATATGAATTGTGTTTTTTTTTTGGGTGGCTTTCTAACTTTCCACAAGGAGAATTGATCTCCTTAATATTACCTCACGGCAAGAATTGAAAAAGTTGATAGAAAATGCCAAATAAATGACCACTAATCCTAGCTCTAATGGACTTTGAAGTCCTTATTAAAGAAAATGAAAATAAACGAAAATAATAAAAACAAATAATTATGTCTCTTCTTAAATCCATTGAACAACACTCCCATGTTCATTTGATTTCCAAAACCGTTGCAGTCTCATCTTCTTGTTGTAACACATATGCTTTGGTGCAGTTAATTAGCCTCTTACTCCACTGAAATTACTCTACACACCCGAAAAACTTATTTTTCACTTCATTTTTGCATAACTCCAGTATTGAATGCTTATAAATTAAAACAATATAAATTAGTGCATTTAACCCATTCATATATACAAAATCCAAAGGAAGTTTATGATAAAAATATATGAAAATATACACCCATCATTAGGCGATGCTTAGGCGATCTAGGTGTCATTTCTTAATTTTCAAATATCTAGGCATTAATCAGGACTATGACTAACCGTCTAGCGCCTAGATGGCGCTAATCGAAGATTTTTAGAACAGTGCATGAGTTTCTCTCAATGCGATACCTAATACAACAGAATGGGGTACCCACCCGGGCTAGTACAGTTGGGGGCACCATGGGATTACTTCTTATCCAAGTATATGGTATTAGGGTGTTTCAAGCCTAACCCAATCATAAATTTATGCTCGTAGTCCAGCACGTGGGGCCTACAATGGTCAATGAGGTGGCATGAACGAACCGCATGGTTCGCTAGGCGGTCTTGTCCCCATGATGGGGCACGTGATTTAACCGTGATAACCTGTTGGGTGGCATATGGAGCAGCCCATAAACGTGCCCCTTGGAGTGGCCCCCACTTCTCTCTTCCTCCCACCACCTCTTTTTTATTTTTTTATTTTTTATTTTTTAAAAAGTGATATTATTTAGAAAAAATGAATTAAGTCTCACAATGCGTCAGCAATAATATTGTTTAAAATCGCATTTGACGAGAATTGAACTTAAAATCTTTTATTTTAGAAACACAAATCGAAAATATTTTATGCTTTTTGAAAATGACAAAGTGTTTGAGTTAACTTTTGCGGTCCCTCGATGATTTAACAAAGTGCGACTATATTATTGTTATACGGGTAATTGGTGTCGTCACTTGTCGATCCTGGACGTATGTCGGGATCGGGGCGTGACATTCTGTGACGTCGTTAATCAGTGATGACCAATGTGGTTGCTAGTTTAACTATGTTGCATCTATCGTTTATTGTGACAGATGAGTATTGGTGGCAATGTGCTTTGGCGATTGTGCGTTGGTGCTTGTGGTAGCCTTCTAGGGGTTTATCTTGTTTATCTAATGGTGCAAACTCACTCCTAACAAACTTATTGGTCACTGGAGCTATGTATCTAATGGCACCGTTGTATTCGTTTGTGATGATTAATAAATTTCCTATATAAAAAAAAAGAATTTAAATTGAAGAACTATAGACAAGTTTGTTTTAGCACGTCATATTGAAACAACAGTTATAAATTCATCTTAAACACTTTAAGTACACTATTGACAAAAAAAAAAAAGCCATTAACTGTATTGCCTCAGCTTTTTGAAGGAAAATATGATTAAGGGTAATGTCAGGGTTGTTAAATTTGTAGACAAAATTTACAAACTAAATAATGTATCACTAATATAAATGAGCACATATATTAATGCTTAAGTAATAATCAAATCATCAACTTCCATGTCATTTAGTTTACAAAATTTTATCTATAAATTTAGTCACACCAGCATTACCTTATAAGTAATAAGCTTTAGCTTTCTAAGAGACTAACATAAATGATCAGAAATTTTAAATATGTAGAATAATTATGGTGTTTTTGTACAAAATAATGTTAGGAAAATTAAATTTTAAAACCAAATTTGCAAATAGATAATTAAATTTTTAAACCAAATTTGCAAATAGATGATGTGTCACTAATAGGAGATAAACATGTTAATCAATACTTGATTAATAATTCAACTATCAACAACCACATAATTTAATTTAAAATTTTAGTTTTCCTAACATTACCACTTTGCTTCATAAGCCGCACTTTTATCTTCTTGTTTTTTTCTTAATAAACGCAATATTAAGAAAAACAAAAATTTGAACTCGTGGCTTCGGGTGCAATTCACATTTATTCAATAAATAATTAAATAAATAATAATAATAAACATTCACATGTGAGACCAAATGGGCTCGCTGCTCTAGCTAACATCGACGGTTCTATTTGGTATTGTTTGATATGCAAACGGGACATGACGGAACAGAATGAGATGGGACGGGACATGATGGGACGAAACAAAGAGGGAGCAAAGATGCTCTCGAATGGAAACAAGGAGGAAGAAGAAAGAGACGGGGAGGTTATAATTTTGTGTTCCATAGATGTGGAACGAGTTGTTCCAAAGGGTGAGGCGGAATGAAAATTCACCCAAAACTCGTCTCGTTGAACAGCGCGTTCCATCCGTTTTAGGCGCACCAAACGTGGGATGGAACGCCTCGTCCCATTCCGTTCCATCGCATCCCACGTACCAAACGGTACCTCTATGCACTTACTTTTTATTAAAAATTAAAAATTATCATAAAAACAAAAAAGAATGTAACCCCATTTTTCATTTTTTGTGCACAAGAAATTTAGGAAAATTAATTTCGTAAAACCTGAATTTTTTTTTTGCAAGAAAAAGAAAATAAAAAAAGCGAGAAAATTGTCCGCAAATAGCGAAGGCGAAGATATTTTCCATTTCTGGCAAAAAAAAAGAAAAAAAGGAAATACTTTCATACTTTGGGTTTGGATTCTCTCTTCTGTTGTTCTTCAGCTTAAACTTTCTCCTTAGGGTTTTTGAGCTCCAATTTTTGCCCCATCTGATTCTTCCTGCTTCGGAGAACTGAGTCGTCGGCGTTTCGCGGTTTGGCATGGAAGCTCCAATTCAGGTGAGTTGTGTGCATTAATTGCTGGAATTTTGGATTTTCATTTTCAATTTTACTTTCTGTTTGGCTGCCGAGAAAATTTGGAGATAGAAATGTTGGAGGTGGGATAAATTGATACTTATAAGCTGAGTTATTGGTTATTGCTTGTTAGTCTTAGGTAAGACTTGAAATTTTCTGTTATTTTTTTGAAAATTACTGAATGTCCTGTAGTTTTGATTAGTTTATGTATTTGTGTAATTAACTTGTGTATCAAGTGTTTGTAATTAAATAGGTATTGCTGTTGTTAATATGTGTACCGTGTACATTAAGAATTTTGATCAACTTTGGTTCTCTGTGTTCTGTTTTTTATGTTTTCATGTGTATATAAAATTCGGAAGGCGTTTGAAGGTTGATGAATTGATCTTGAATTTCCGTTCAGATTGACTGGAACTATGTCTAAGTGTCATTGTGAAGCGGTGGTTGCATGCTATTACTTTTGCATTTCTTATAGTCTTACAGTTTTTATCACTTTTTGCGGAATGATTTAGGTACTTGCACATGGTCTCTCAGCGAACAAATCCCCTTATAGAGGGCCTTGAAGATTTTTGTTGAATGAAATCAGTTTAGACATCATGGAGGATGCAGTGGATGAGGAAGTGACCCCATTAGATCCAGCAGAGGTTGTACAACTTCAGAGGAAAGAGAATGAGCACTCAGTTAAATCTGAAAACGGCAACCCATTGGAATGCCAAGAGATGCGTACATCTGGTGAATGTGATTATTCGATGCATAAACCAGTTGAGGGTGATTATCCCCTAAGCTCGCGGCATGAGTTTGTAGAGAATGTAGATGTGGCTATGAGCTCTGTTAACAAATTAGAACACCCATATGGTAGCCTTGGCTTTATGAATGATGTGGGTTCCATGGAGGAAGACCTAACTGTGAGAAATTACAACAATCAAGGAAGAATGCAATTTTGGCAGAACCCACAACAACATTTATTTCAGCTAGCAAGTGGATCAGGAAGTGAGAGTTCACAGGTCAATACTGCAATCAAGAATAATGGGAAGGCAATTTCCAGTGGCTTGGAGAATGAGGGGTCCACATCTGTCTCCGGTTTTTGGAATCAAAGGGCGTTAAGTGACAATCACTATGATGTTGTGGAAGAATTAACAAACATTGAAAATACAGGGGCTTCAGGCAATACTTATGCAGGTATCCGAACAAAAATCCTATCTAGGCCAGGCTTTTCAAAGTTCTTTATTAAGAATACACTGAAGGGTAAGGGTGTCATAATGAAGGGTCCGAATCATGAGAATTGTCACATTGAATCTAGAAACCTGAATAGTTCAAAGGTGGCCGGTGATCCTTTGGCAGCTTCTGAACCAACAATGAGTATGGATGCCAATGTTATTATGCCTTCTTCCAATGGTGTTAATGCTGGACTTAGGGCTGATGGCTCTTATCATGATGAAAACAGTTTGAGAGAATGGCTGAATACTGGACGTCCTAAAGCGAATAAAGCTGAATGCTTGTATATATTTAGACAGATAGTGGATCTGGTGGATAATTTTCATTCTAAAGGAGTTGCTTTGCCTGGATTGCGACCTTCTTTCTTCAAGTTGTTACCTTCAAATCAGGTTAAGTATGTTGGCTTACCAGTCCCAAGCGAGATGCTTGAGAGTACGAAGAAGAGAGATATATCTCTTTTAGAAAATAGTCCGATAAGGAAAAAGCAAAAGGTCAGTGAGAATACTCGATTGCAATGGCCCCAGTTCTCTACCACTTCCTACTTCATGCATGATAATGTGAATAAAAGCCACATCAACATCACTGGTTTGCAGAACAATCGTGATGCATTTGGTGAACAACATCCAAGAACAAGGCATGAGATACGGAACATGTTCACCAGTCCTCATATGCATTATGCAACTCAGCAGTTTACTTCAATAAATGAGCTATTGGAAGAGAAATGGTATATTAGTCCTGAGAAACCCAGCGAAGGAAGTTGCACAGTTTTATCAAATGTCTACGATCTTGGTGTTCTTCTTTTCGAGGTGCAAATTGATTAATGTTTCTGCATTTGACACATTATATTTCTTCTCCGAATTGAATGAAAAATCTGATGGATTAATTTGGGTCTTTGCTTTCAGTTACTTGCTCATTTTGACTCAAATAGCGCCCTTGCTGCAGCAATGTCCAACCTGCGCCGCAGAATTCTTCCCCCAAAATTTCTGTCAGAAAATGCTATGGAGGCTGGATTTATTATTTGGCTTCTTCATCCTGAACCATCTTCACGCCCAACGGCAAGGTAGTCCCGAACCCTTGTCATGTTAGTTCATAACATTTTAGTTGACATAAGGTACTGAGATTTTGAATCTATGAGTGTTAAGTAAACAGTTTTGAAGGTAATATTGGAAGGGAGTAATATTTAGAATATTTGTTCCATAAAAGATATCTTGTAGATATTAGTTGATTGAACCATAAGTCGTAGTGTCAAGAATGGTCCAAATAGGTGTTATACATGTGTATTAATTTATAGAAAAACACAATGAGATTGAAATGCAATTGGAGAAAATTGAAGACCATAAATAGTATGTGAAACCTGAATTTAAAAAATCTTATTCCCATACCAAGTTCTAGGGCTCCACTATCGTAAACCTGGTTCACGTGGAGGATTTTTTTTTTTCAAGAAATCTTTCAATGGTCGATAGAAACTCATGGATATTGGATAATGCTTTTTATTTTTTAGTAAAATAATAATCATCATGTACTGAAGGCTTGAAGCTTTGTATGTTAACCTCATCATCCTTCAATTTTTCATTTTTCATCAATGATCTTCCAGGTTTGTTTTGGATGTACAAATGATTAGAGTTTGATTTTATTGTTCAGTCTCTCAATACCCTACTGAAGTGCCCTGAGGCTCCTTTAGTGAATGCTTAAGTGTAACCTGTACTGGATGAAAGTTGTATTAGGTCTGTAATCACTTTGATCACATCCAAAAAAAATATATAAGAAAATTCAAAATCGAACCTCAATATGTAGTCTGATGCACTATCCTGACTTCTGAGTTTATGATCATTGTTTTTTTATTGGGCGACGCAATCATTGGTTATGACAGGCAAATTCTACAATCTGAAGTACTTAACGGGTTACAGGAGGTTTGTGTAAAAGAATTGTCACCTTCTGCGGAGCAAGAGGATGCAGAATTGGATTTATTATTGCATTTCCTCACTTCTTTGAAAGAACAGATGCAGAACCATGTTGCAAATTTGTTGGAAACAGTTCAGTTCTTAGAAGCAGATGTTGAAGAAGTGGAGAGGAGGCACTCTGCAAGAAAACCCTTGATTGATTGTGGCTTGTACGGTGAATCCCTCAGTGGAAGGAAAAATATGTTCGTTAGCAAAGAAGATTCAAGGTCAGAGGTGCTTTCTCCATTATTTCCTGTTCTTAGTTCAAATGAGTCGAGGTTGATGAAAAATATAGATCAGTTTGATAGTGCTTACTTCTTGATGAGATCAAGAATTCAGATTCCTGAGACTGATTCTAGAATACGCAGCGATAAAGATTTATTAAGAACTCGCAATAATTGGTATATGGGAACAAAGGATGAAGACAAGGAGATATGCACTGATCGACTGGGAGCCATCTTTGATGGTTTGTGTAAATATGCTCGGTATAGTAAGTTTGAAGTACGTGGCATACTAAGAATTGGAGATTTCAGCAGTTCCTCTAAAGTAATTTCCTCTATGAGTTTTGATCGGGATGAAGACTATTTTGCTACTGCCGGGGTTTCAGTGAAAATTAAGATTTTTGAGTTTAATGCTTTCTTCAACGATCCTGCTGATATTCATTATCCAGTGATTGAGATGTCAAACAAATCAAGGATCAGCTGTGTTTGCTGGAACAACTATATAAAAAACTATCTGGCTTCATCTGATTATGATGGTGTAATCAAGGTCTGTATATCCTGTGACATATTGACTGTTTTGTGTTACTTAAAAAAAAAAAGTGAGAGGATCCTCGCCGGATCTCTTTGTGAAGATCCCAGGGATCCTCCAATCACATCCTTTCATTGTACATCGTGCGGTCATGTTTCATCAGGTACTGTTTATATTCAATTTTAAATAAAAAAATTTACAATAATTTCTAACCGCACAATGAACGATGAATGGATGTGATTTGAGAATTCCTGGGATCCTCACCCGAAAAAAAAAAATAGTGCTGTCTGAATGTTGACCTGATAGCGTCTGCATGTTCATCCTTTTGATATATGTGTCACAGAAGTAGTCTAATAGAGATCTATGACTATTTAAGCTTTGTATATCCATGTCTTTTCTCATGGATTTGTTCGTGGCTCATTTTTCCCCAATATATTGTCTAATAAGTGACTATTGCTTGCCCTTATTTTTAATTTACACTTGCATTGCATATAACATAATATATACTTATATTGATATCCAGTTATGGGATGCCAGCACTGGTCAAGATTTTGCTCAATACACTGAGCATGCAATGAGGGCTTGGTCTGTAGACTTTTCTCAAGTATATCCTACAAAATTAGCCACTGGGAGTGATGATGGTTGTGTGAAATTGTGGAGCATCAACGAGGCATGCTCTCTCTCTTTCTCTCTCATGAACCACAGGATTTGCTCATATTAAGACTCAAATTTACTATTTTGTGTGTGTGCTTCTGTCTTTTTCCATTGTATATAAATCATAGGATTTGCTCGCTTTAAGATGCAAATTTACTGTTCAAGAAACTCTTTC
>JADOBS010302820.1:0-15446 GCA_015708375.1 Cydonia oblonga | reverse complement strand
GTTTGTGATTGAATCCGAATTGGACTTTTATGTATTCTTTGCAGGGCCGGTCCAGAGATTTTTGAGGTCCTGGACAACGCTAAAAAATGTGCCCTCATAAAAAAAAAAAAATTTGTTTTCACACATAAGATATCGATAAAATTATATTTATAAATACATTTCAAACTCAATAATTTAGAAACATGGAATAACTAATTTATTTTGTATCAAGAGAAGGAAACAAAAGAACTTCGGCCTTACAAATAGATAGATTATGAGTTTTGTTTTTCATTTGAACTTTTAAAGTGTTTTTGTATAAATCGTGAGGTATTTTTTCTTATTTACTAACCTTGTCAATATAAGACTAAAAAAATAATAATGTTTTCGAGTCTTTAAGGATATATATAAGTAATAAATGAACACTAAATTAAACATTTTGATGACATGTGATATTATTTGCAAATTTGGTCTAAAAATTTAGTCTACGCGTTATTTGCAATTGGAACAGATGTTTAAAAATAGCAACACACATAGCTACTAGCTAGTAAATAAATTAACAATCAAACAAAAATTTGTAAGAATTGAAAAAAAATAAATATGCACATAGCATTTCGAACTTAGGACCTCTCGTTAATTTTAAACAACAAAAATCATTGCTTCTAACTAAGCTTCTAGATAATTTAGACAAATTTTATAAATTTATACTATTATAAAAAGAAATTTGTAAAAATTGGAATATAAATAAGCACACATGGTGTTTTGAACCTAAGACCTTCTTAATAATTTTAAACAACAAAACCACCAACTTTAGTTAAATTTCTTTGTCACTAAACCAAATTTTATAATTTTATACTCTTATAAAAACATATATAAATGTAACACCCTAATAATTTTGGTGCCCCCAAAATTTTTGGGCTCCAGACGGTCGCCCTACCAGCACTGGGCCTGGGCCGGCCCTATCTTTGGGAAGCGGTTGTAGTTCTAATAAAGATGAAACAATGTGTTTAACATTGGGGTTCATCTTTGATGAAGGTGTTTTGACTTAGGCAAGCTTTAGAGAGATTTCTCTTAGTCTATGTGTAGATGAACGAGGTTGAGATTTTTAGTAATACCTCTGGAGTTTCGTGATATTGCATCTTTTGGTGAATGGAGTTCCATCTATGCTGTATGTTCATTTATTTTCTATTCCAACGACTTTGTACGGTCATTCCCAGTTTGTCCCGAGATTGCTCTCTCCTAGTACCTTTGTGTTCTCGAAGACTTCTCTTAGAACAAGATCTCCAACTTGAAGGCTTTGAGGTTTGATACCTTTGTTATATTACAACTGGATTTACTATTGCTTGGTGGCAAGTCAGACTTGGGGGTATTCCATGCGTTGCTTTACAAAGTCGAGGTCAGATTTTAGAATTACAGCGTTTTCTAATTCAATTCGCTCCTTAGTATCCGGTTAACACTTTGCAAATGAGTAGTGCATAGAGCATGCATGATTGACATACTTGGTTAACAACGTAAGTGATGTCCGGATGAGAAAATGTGAGGTATTGGAGCCCGCCACCGTACTTCGATAAATAGAAGGATTAGATAAAGGTCCCCATCAAGAGAAGAAAGTTTGGCACCCGACGTTACTAACGTTTGACCAGGCTTACAAGACTCCAAATTAAACTTCTTCGCCATATCAAGGGCATAATTTGTCTAGGAGAGATATAGTGGTGGAAGTTCTGTGGAATACATTCCAAGAAAATAACTATGGTATCCCATCCGGCGACTATGAAATATAAAGCACAAAAGATCAATAAATAACGAATTTTCAGATGCCTTATGACTAGTAAAAATGATGTCGTCACCATAAATAAGCACAAAAATGGAGGTATGCTTACCATGGCGAATAAACAGAGGCATAGGGCAGACTGCGATAAAATAGTTGGTAAGCAAAAAAGAGATGAGCTGTTGAAACCAAACTCGAGGAGCTTGCTTTAAGTCCATAGAGAGCTTTGTTTAGCTTGCACATAAATTTGGGGCGAAGAGGTTCATTGAATCCAATTAGTTGTTTCATATAAACTCTTTTTTTTTTTATTAAAAATGCCACTGAGAAACACATTACGAACATCTAACTTTTGCAAAGGTCATCCCATGGAAATTGCTAATGCAAGAATCGCCCGAACTGTAGAGGGTGTCACACCCGAGAATAAAAGTCTCATCATAGTCTAATCCTTCATGTTGATTGAATCCTCTGGCAACAAGGCATGCCTTATGATGCTCAATGGAACCGTCGGAGCTTTGCTTGACTTTAAAACCCCATTTGCACCTCACAATCTTCATGAATGGAGAGGAGGGGATGTGGAAAAATGAGTTTTGATATATTTCCAATAATGAAATGTGTTTACAGTAAGAGCAATATAAAGCAGCAAACAAAACACAAGGGAGAATGGACACGCCATCTTCTCCTTGATTTAAGGACTAAACAAATGGATTTTGACTGATTACAAGGCATTCATTGATTTAAGGAGATTTACATAAAAAAAATCACCTAAAAACCCTAGTTTCTAGGAGTAGCAGCATGTTGCTATAGGAATGGCAGAATGCTGCTGTAGGCAGTATGATGCTCGCAGGAAGACTTTAGAAAGGAGCAGCGATAAGACTTGCTGCTACTAAAAACTAGGGTGGCTACAGGTTTCCCTTGCTGTAACTTTTCGTTCAAGACTCCCCCTCAAGCTGGATCCATAAGATTAATGGAGCCAAGCTTGCCAAGAAGGTGCTGAAAATGTGTAGCTAGCAATGCCTTGGTAAACAAATCATCCAATTGATCATGGCTACTAATAAAGAGAGTTTGAATAACTTTGGTTTGAATAACTTTGGACTGAACTTGAGCTTGCACATAATGGCAATCAACTTCAATATGCTTGGTACGTTCATAGAAGACCGGATTGGATGCAATGTTCATCGCGGCTTGGTTGTCGCACATAAGGGGCATTAGTGCATTACTAGGGAACCCTAAATAAAAAAGAAGACTCTTGAGTCATATAAGTTCACACGCAGCGGAAGTGTGGAAACCATTGCCCGATATTCCGCCTTAGCACTAGAGCGAGCAATGGCATTCTGTTATTTGCTTCTCTAAGTGACCAAATTACCACCCACAAAAGTACAATAACTCATGGTGACTTTGGATCGAGAGCATTGCTCGCCCAATCTGCATCCGTATAGCCTTGTATTTGGGTCGAACCATTATTACCACACCCAATGGACCCTTTAAGATACCGTAGTATCCTCTTAAAAACATGAAGATGTGTAACAGTGGGAGAATGCATAAACTGGCTAACAAGACTCATGACATAAGTAATATCGGGCCGTGTAATAGTAAGATAAGTGAGTTTACCAACTAATCATTAATAGTAACTTATGTAAGTGAGACGTTCCCCAGCCATATCCAACTTGAGCTTGCAATCTAAGGGAGTAGTGACTGGTTTACAATCAAGCATACCGACCTCTTGAAGAAGATACAACACGTACTTTCTTTGGTTAAAAAATAGTCCATTATGGGAAGTTGCCATCTCAATGCCAAGAAAGTAGTTTAGCTTACCAAGATCTTTGATGGAAAACTTTTGATGAAGAGACCGTTTGAGGGACACAATCTCATCCATATTGTTGCCAGTTATGATAAGATCATCTACGTAAATTAACACCACTAATTTACCCAATGAACCTATGCGAATAAACAAGGATGAATCTACATTACTCCTGGAGAATCCGACTTCTTCCAAAACTGAGCTTAACTTAGCATACCATGCTCGAGGAGACTATTTTAACTCATAAATGGCTTTGTTGAGTTTACAAACAAGGCCATTTTGGGAGGCTTGAGGATGTCTAGAAGGTAGTTGCATATATACTTCTTCTTTACATTCCCCATGCAAGAATGCATTTTTTTATGTCCATTTGGAATAAGAACCAACCTTGGTTGACTGCCACAGAAAGAAGAACCCGAACTATATTCATCTTGACCACATGCGCAAAAGTCTTCTTGTAGTCCACCCCATACGTTTGAGTAAAGCCCCGAGCCACCAATCGTGCTTTATAACACTCAATAGAGCCATCAAAATGGAATTTGAGCTTGTAGACCCACCTACTGCCCACGGCTTTCTTGCCACAAGGGAGGTGGATAATACTCCAATTATGGTTGTCGTTAAGGGCTCGCAATTCCTCGTCCATAACTTGTCTCCATTTGTTATGAAGGTTGGCTTCCTAAAACGTACTGGGTTCATGGTGGTTTGAGATAACACTGAGAAAAGCTACATGGGAAGGTGAATATCGATGATATGCAAGAGTGATTGGATGCCGTGTTACATAGGTAACATAATCCAACAGTTTGGGTGGAGGTTGGCGTGCTCTTGGAGGATTTCTTCTAATTAGAAGTGGGTTAACCTCTTGATGGCTGGGAGATGTTGTTATGGCCTCGTCATGGGACTGTGGCATATGGCAGGAACTTGAAGAATTAGGAAAATGAGAGGAATAGGAAGCAAGAGCATGAACGACATCAACTTAAAGATAGTCCAAGTTAATATCCCTATTAGGATTAGGCAGCGGAATCAAATCCTCCCAAGTCTCCCCCATACTTGAATCTACGGTTCCTTTGTGAAAATAAGGAATGAACTCCTCAAATTTTACATCTCGAGACACCACAATCTTGTTAGTAACAGGATTAAAGCATTTATACCCCTTCTAAGTTGAAGAGAAGCCCAAAAACACACACTTAATAGATCGGGGATGCAACTTATCACGATGAAATGCTTGAACATGCACAAAACATGAACATTCAAACATTTTTAAATGTGACAAATCTATGGGCCAATTTTTAAGAACTTCATAGGGTGATTTAAACCCCAAAATTCGACTTGGAAGCCTGTTTATCAAATATGTGGTAGTGAGCATGCCTTGTGACCAAAACTTCTTAGGAATGTTCATGTGAAGCATCAGAGAACGTGTCTTCTCTAGGAGGCCTCTATTTTTCCTCTTAGCCACCCCATTTTACTGGGGCATCCCAACACAACTTGTTTGATGAAATATGCCATGCATGCTCAAATATTGTGTCATGTTGTTAGACATGTATTCGGTGCCATTATCCAATCTTAAAGTTTGAATGTTAGACTCAAAATGAGTAGTAACAAGGTTGTGAAAGTCTTTGAACATAGTAAACACTTCACTTTTGAATTTCAAAAGATATAACCAAGTGATTCTTGTGAAATCATCAACAAATGTTAGAAAATATTTGTAGCCATCAAGTGATTCATTAATTGGACCCCAAATAATAGAGTGTACAATTTCAAAAGGCTTACTAGCTCTAGACAAGGAAGAATTAAAAGGTAGTCTATCGAATTTGGAGAAATTACGAGTGTCACACTTGATAAGAGTTTGACACATAGTACGAAATAACTTAGACAAAATAGGTGTGGACGGATGTGGTAGACATTGGTGCCATAAATGTGGATCTTAGTGTAACCTTAAGTTCAAAATAGCCCCAAGATCCATTGAGACCATTGAGAAATAAACCTTCACCAATCGTCTTCCTGGTGACTAGGTCTTGAAAAATCACATTTTTTGGTGAGAAAATTGCAAGATAGTTTAAAGTTTTGGTAATTTTTCCGATGGAAAGGAGTTGAAAGGGGAAGGCATGGACATATAGGGAAGTGGACTCAACTTGGTTCAAAATTAACCTAATTTTTCCTCTACCCATAATGGAGACTCTTTTTCCATTAGCAACAGACACTTGAGATGACATATTTTAAAATTCATGCAAGTTTGTTCTTTGGTTTGTCATGTGATCAGTGGCACCCGAATCAATGATCCAACAATCATGCACACAACTATTATTTAGAGCAGTAAAGAAAGCATGGAAAATACCTGGAATAGCTTCATGTGGTACACCTTCAGCCTCTGGTCCTGCAAACTTGCCAAGCATCGCAAAATGGTTCTCAGATTCAGTCACCGCTGCCTCTTCAACCTTTCCATTCCCTTTCTTATGTCGAGATATTGAAGCAAATTCATTTATTAAAGCAACATGACCTGCAGTAAACTCCAATAGCCTATTAGTAGCGACATGATTTGAAGTAGCCTCTACGAGGTTTGCCATATGACTGACTTTGTATGGTGAACTAGCAGTAACCTTGTATAGTCCCTTGATATCCTTGTTGAACTTTGGTTTCATCTTGGGATGAAGTATCCAGCACTGATCCTTGGTGTGACCAATCTCGTAATAGCCAATTCAAAGACAATGATCACACTTCAAATCGGGACGCTTACCTTTGTAAACCTTCACCTCATGTGACTGGTAATTTGAGGCATACGCTCGAGAATCTCGCGGGACAACTTTGGTTTCTAATCCCATGACCTGTGTTCTGACCTCGTCACGTTGAATGGTGGCACATATGCTCGAGAAAGACGGAAGCTCTGAAGTCATCAAAATGTGACATCTCAACTCTTCACACTCCGAGATCAAGCTTGCTAGTAGTTGAAAATTTTTGTCCTCCTCAGCTCTTTTTAACAACACCATCGCATATGTGGTGTGAGGTTGATAAACATCTAGTTCATTCCACATAGTGGTAAGGTTGCTAAGATGTTGCACGAAGGGCTTGTTTTCTTGTTGAAGAGCTGTAATGTCTCTCTTGAGTTGAAAGACATAGGCCGAGTTATTTTGATTGCCATACATTTCCTTCACTTGGTCCCATGGATGTTGTGAGGAATTAGAATATATGAAAATTTCAGCAAGTTTCCTCTCCATAGAATTGAGCAACCATGACATAACTAACTGATCTTTGCGCATCCATGCTTCATAATTTGGAGACGAAATTTCTGGTGTTTGAATGACTCCATTGATGAAGCCGAGCTTGGCCCTTCCACCAAAAGCCAAAATAACTGCCCTTGACCAACGAAGATAATTAAACTCATTCATCAAAACTGAACTGAGTCTTTGATTTGGGTTGATATCAACCTCAGAGAAATTTGTAGCTGGTGAAGGAAGAGAGCGCTTAGCTTCTTGATTGACTGAATTTTCTTCTGCCATATTGTTGGCTGAGAAGAGTGGAAAATCAAGGCAAAAGGTTACAGAGTCAGGCCTAAGAAGGACACTACTCTAATACCATGTGGAAAAATGAATTTTGATATATTTCCAATAATGAAATGTGTTTACAGCAAGAGCACAATATAAAGCAGCAAACAAAACACAAGGGAGAAGGGACATGCCACCTTCTCCTTGATTTAAGGACTAAACAAATGGATTTTGACTGATTACAAGGCACTCCTTGATTTAAGGAGATTTACATAAAAAAAATCACCTAAAAACCCTAGTTTCTAGGAGCAGCAGCATGTTGCTGCAGGAATGGTTGCATGTTGCTGCAGGCAGTATGATGCTCGGAGGAAGACTGCAGGAAGGAGCAGCAATAAGACTTGCTGCTACTAAAAACTAGGGTGGCTGCAGGTTTCCCTTGGTGTGGCTTTTCGTTCAAGACGGGACAAGAGTCCAAGTCTGATTATACATGAGTGCAGTATATTCTTCACACGTAGCTGCCTTCCAATGATAATGTTTGGATGCTTTAGCATAACTTGTGGGTTCAATAGATAACGGATTGGAAAGAGCAGCCACCATTGCACTTGGGAGATGTCTTAGTAATCAATTTATTTATATCTCGAAATTTTTGTGGTAGTGGAAAGGTGTTTGAATGTGATGGCACAACATATTGAGGAGTATTGGGTGATTCTTCAAATGAACTAAGATTAGGGGATGGTGCTGATTGAAGCGGGGTAAAAAGGAGTAGGATTCTCTATCCTCCTAATCTCTCTATCCTTCCATGTCCTCCTATTTGAACGGTCACGGTTCAACCATGTCAATATTTTATATTGATTTTTTTTATAGAGATAATAGAACAAAAAGTAATGTGTGAGATGAGGGGATGGAAGGGGATGAGATTAGGAGGATAGAGAATCCTCTTCCGGGTAAAAATAGAAGTGACAGGTGAAGTTGTGACATGGACTAAGCAAGGCATTAGACATGTGGCAGAAGAAGATTATGCGGGCTGGTGATATTCAACTACTGCAGGTTGTTGGACATGGCTCGGCGAGTGATTGCTTGGCTCGTTAGAGTATTGTGTTGCTTAGACAAATCAGCCATTGGAGAGGAATGGTTAGGTGGAAGTGGCTGGTCAAATTGGAGCACAAGTGGGCTTGATGATAGCACGGGCTGAAGGGACTTTAGTGAATCAAGCACAACACCATTATACTTCCTGAAACAAGTTCATGAAAAGGAAAGGTAAATTCATCAAAGGTAACATTACACAAAGTGTAAACACGACCTGAGATCGGATTCAAGCAGCTATGTCCTTTGTAATGATGATCATAGCCAATAAATGCGCATTGCACGGACTTTACGTATCAGTTTATAATCCGAAGTGTGTTGGAAAACTTTTTCATGCGGAGATGTATAATCCTAATTGGCAGTAGGCCAACGATTGAATAAAAACACCGGTGTAGAAAAAGCCTCAACCCAATAAGTATACGGAAAACGTGATTGTGATAATAAGCAAAGGCATTTCTACACGATGTGTCAGTGCTTTCGTTCAACAATGTCATTTTGTTGTGGCGTATATGAACAAGAAATTTGATGACCGATGACATTATTTAAGAGAGAGTCCAAAAATAATATACTAGTAAATTCTCCACCACCATCCATTTACGACATTTTGTTGGTCCGATTGAATCTATTTTCCACCATTTTCTTAAAGCCAATGAAGGTGCTATAAATATCTGATTTATTTATCAATATATTCCCACATTTCGAGTATTATCTTCCACTATCGAAAGATAAAATCGATAACCAAAATTAGATGACACTGGCGCAGGACCCCAAAGATTAAGATGTAAATTCGAGTGGATTGCAAGCATTCTTATCACGAACAAAAAATGGTAATTGATAGGATTTTTACCATCTGCGCAAAAAAGGTTAAAAACACCTAAAACACTTGCAAGAGAAACAAAATTATCGTAGTATAGTTGGCTCAAGTAAGGTCGTTTTCCACAAGAATTAATTTAAATAGATTAACGCAAAATCGATTCTCAACTAATTACTTAGAACAAAGTTTTAGAAAAAAGTGATTTAATGACCTAGTTTAAGAAAAAAATAAATCTAATTAAAAAGGTTAACTAAAATATTCAATGTTAAAGAAGGAAAAAAGAAACAATTTTTAGAATTCAAAATGAGAAAGCATTAGGGTTCTGCCGTCACCTTAACAATCCTATATAGTTCTTCTAATTACTTATGAATTACACATGCATATTTTGAAGGTTAGGTTTTCCTCAAGTATATCCTACTTGGAATCTCCAACATAGAACGTATATCTAACATGCAACTCGTCCGTGGTGTCTACATCGAATGTGAACATGCAAGACTCATTCAGTTTTGTGAAAAACTTTTGAAAAATCGTATAGCCCTTAAGACGTGTCGTCTATCCTAAGAAGTTACACATATTAACCACAAGAAGCCTTGGTCAATTTTAGGGGCAACCCTCTGCCAAAATTGCTTCAAATTACTTTTCTAAATATGACACACCCTGACCCAGAATGTTCACCTAGACTCCGAATCAAGTTGTGGTGGCCGACACTAGGAATGTGACGAAGCCATAAAGTGTAGTGATGTGGAAAATGTGAATAAATTTAAAACCTAAAAGTGACTAAATGCAAGAGTGCGCTTGTGAGCAGGAATGAACCCATTTCAACGTGATGTTAGAGCATAAGTAAAGTACAGTAAGGTAGAATAAGAAACCGGTATAGTTTCCACATATAATATATTACGTATAGTATGAAATATGACACAATATTTTGTAAATAAACACTTAACGTCCCGTAATCACATAATTTTGCATAACAAACATATCTTATGGAGTGCTCATTGACATATGCTGACACTCGAGTTCATACAGAGATATTCTGACATGAACTGATTAGGTGTAATAATGATATACACTCTAGTACTACAATCACGTGAAGAATGGCGCTATGCACATCACATACGAGTCTTAATTGCCAATAGGAATCTAGGACAGGACTAACACCTACAATGGATCCAAAGTGAGCGTATGATACGGTGTGAACATACACGTGAAAGACTCGCCCTGGCCTTGGGCGAGTACTAAAACTAGTGTAGCACACTCGTTCATATATACCTAGTTAATGTCTAATATCACGTATACATGCCTCCCATCAATTGAATCGTATACGAGACATCTAAGTCATACAAGTAAAGAGAAGATCAGATAATCTAAATAAAATCATGCAGCGTAAATCGGTAATTCACATTGACATAATACTATTCATAACCATAAATATGATTAAGGCATCCCGAAATAGTATGCATACATGTGCATCCCGTAAGATTACAATGATTTCCTAATTCTCATCAATACGATATTTCTTGTAAACGTTAATTTAATTATGGCAATCATGTACAAAATTCATTATTAAATATATATGTGAAAACTTAACAAACATATGTACTATATGAAAGAAAAGACACACTCACAGTCACTTGCGAGGTCGCAACCGTACGAACGAGTAAATACGGGTCGCCAATACTAATTGTACCTAAACATAATAGAGACACATTAGTAAAACTCAATTAAAATATTTGAATTTGAAGAAACGGATGGCGGATTCAAAAATCAAAGCGTTGAAATACGCTAAGAAGGGTCCTGGGCAAATTTTGTTAAAAGTCAACGAAAAGCCAACGGTCAACCCTAAAAAGTCAATCGAGACGCTGAGCCCCTCAACTATGTTAAACTTCAAAATTTCAGTAAATAGATGTCAAAAATGGACCCAGATTGTCGAAATTAGCTTATAAGGGTTTATGAGAAAATTCCAAAAAAGTCAACACAAGGAATATTCCAAGTTTCAGGAATATTCTAAGAATATTTTGAACCCATTTGGGATCTGGGCTAGGCTGGAACATTGGCCCACAGGTTTGAGCCGGGTTGGGCCAGGTTTGGGCTTAGGCCCTTTTTTTGTATCGGGTCAAGTTAGCCCAATAGGGCTAGTGGGTATCCGGACTTGACAAAGACGAAGGTCGAAATTTCTAGAAGGAGACCGGAAAACTTCCAAGGCCCAATTTGGGTTCAAACTTCAACCATTTTCAATGATTCAAAAACAAAAAATGAAATTAAGAACTCAAGGAACAAGAATATACAATTGTGGTCTCCGGTCATGGTCGGAAATAGATACCAAAGATCTCAGACTTCATGGGAAAATCTGGAAAAGTACACCCGAGGTGTCTTTGAGCCAGAACATCACCAAAAGTCCATAAAATTACTAGAATCACATACCACATCGCGATCCACAACAATTTGGGGTCGTTTTCGAACTTACCATCGTCGAAGACACTATGAACTCGCCGGAATCTTGTCGGTGTTCGTGTGCACATAGGAAGAAAGATAGTGACTAGGGCTTGCGACAAGGGGAAATAGGAAGTGCAGTGTCGATGGTGATGGCTGGTGGTGGAGGAGTTAGCTGGAGGGGCTAGGCGAGGTGGTGCCTCGGGTCTCGGCAATGGTGCTGCAGAGGGATGAGAGAGTTAGTGAGAGAGAGAGGAGGGAGAAGACTGAGAGGCTAGAGAGAGAGTTCGAAAGTGTAGGGAAAGGGAGAAGGGACATATGGCAAGAAAGGAATGGAGAGCTTGGGTGTGTGTGGGCCCCATGGGTTGGAAATATTAATAAAATAATAAAAATATCCCTAAAAATATATATTAAATAATGATATAACAATATAAAATTTTATAATGATATAACAATATAAAATTTTAATAAATATATAAAATATAAAGTAGAAATTTTTTACAAGAGTATTTTTCAAATTCGTATTTCCGTAAAATCTCCATAGTATTTTACAAAAGAATTTGTACCGTTGAGTACTTTGAGAATACAATAAAATAATATCTCAAACATGTCATGAAATGACGGTCAATGAGAGTCAATGATCTCACCACTAGGGCATTTCTGTCAATTCATTCTTTTAAAATTAATAAAATTATAAAATTAGGAACGAGTTGTTACAAAATATCCTAATGGTCCCGAATCACTAAGACAAATAGATAGTTTAAATCGATGATTAACAATTCAAAAGTTGCATGCATAAATTCATAAGCAAATTAAAAATAGACTACATATTCTTGCTAAGGATCATGGCCTCACCCTAACAAAGAGGATTAGTTACGCATATTCATAATAAAAATCACAAAGTCATTATTGAAATAGAAAAAGAATGAAAACACCTTGAAAGTATAAGTCATGAAATCTCTAAGCTTTTACCCAAACTCTTCTCTCCAAAAATTGCATAAAGAAGAATAATATAGGGCCGGCCAAAAGGCTTATTTATACTACTCTAATTAAATCCTCCTAGTAAAAGGTCATAGAATAAGGCTAGGAAACCAAATAAATTGAAATAAATTAAGAAACATAATCATAAATTTACTTGGTAAATTCGTCCAAAATTCTACACAGTCACGTTTTGGACCCATATGAGTTCCAAAACTAGCTCGAGAAAGCTGGATTTAAAGCTTGAACCCACATGAACGTCCTCCAATTTGAATTACCCCAAAATCCGTCTATTTGTTCACGTTTCGCTCCGAAAGAAGTCAAATGTCCTATGTTGAAAATATAAAACAAAGTATCAAAATTCTACCAAAATAATTACCAAATTATACAAAGAATTGGATAAAGTATATAATATGAAATCGACTCATTCGTAATCTACATGATTTTGCCAATGAACAAACATGACAAACTTTATTTGAATCATTTACAATGAATTGGTAAATGGTACGTATTCAATAACACAAGAAAAAGCATTAGATGGGTGTCCAAAACGCGCATGCCAAACATCTGGGGCTGTTCGTTCTCCGTAGAAAACAACCATGATAGAGACTTTTGAGTCTGCATGGATGTGGTAAAGACTGCCAGAGCTATCCCCGTCTTGTTGTCCTTCACAAAAAATAAAAAATAAAAAATAAAATAAAAAATCCGTAAGCTCCCAAATATAAAAATAACAGTTATTATCTTTGCAAAAGCGTTTAATGGACAAATGGTTATTCTTAACGGCTGGAATACACAGAACTTCATTGAGACCCACAGAGCCATAAGGTATGGTCAAATTTCTGTCATATATGGGTAATAGGTAAGTGAGAACCATTTCCAAAAATGATACAATCAGTACTTGTGTATGGTTGGACATTTGAGAAACCAGAAGAATCTGAAATCATGTGATGAGTAGCGCCTGAATCAATGCACCAAATTGTAGCATTGGAGTTGGAAGCTGCAGTGTTCTCTGCTATGTTTGCATAGTGTCTGCGTTGACAATCTTTTTGGTTGTGTCCATGTTGATTGCAATAGTAGCAAGCAAAGTTTGGAGGAGTTGGCAAGAGTGGTGGACGTTGACCAGTGAATGATTGAATATGTCGAGGATTTCACGTATTCTCCTGATTCCAATCCCTATCATCTTAATTGAATGCCCTTCCATCATTGCGATAGTTATTGAAACAATTATCGCAGCTATTGGACCAACTGCGACCTCGTCCTTTTCCTCTCCCCTTGTTTGAATGAGGCTTTTTATTGCGATCAGGGTTCTGATCTTGTATGGTATGATCAGCAACCAGTGTAGCACTGGACGAGAGTGAGAGAAAAGACATTCTTTTCTGCAATTGATATTCTTGAATCACAAGATCATAGAAGTCGTCAAAGGTGAGATTTGGACGAAGATGAAACAAGGTTGTAAACTCCTTGTACTCAGGGCCTAGACCTTCTAGAACATATTCTTTTGAGTGTGATTGGTTTTCCCGGGTCTCTCTTGAGTGTTCGAGTCTGATCTCTCTCAAGGTTTGTACTAGGTTTTTTTAAAGAGGAGAGAGTCTCTTCTCAAGGAGATTCCACACTTCAGCCATAGAAGGGCAAGGAATAAAAGGAGTCTTGATTGAGGGAGATGTTGTGGCCTTGATCCAACTAAGGACCAGCTTACTTTCGAGTACATTGTGTTTGAGTTAATATTTGAATATTGGGCTTAGTAGAAAGGAAGCTTAACATTGAAGCCTGAATGTGGGTTAGAAGCACTAAAACAAGTCGCATTTGCCCGAAGCCCAACAGTGAAGCCTGAATGGGGGTAAGAAGCCTTCTCAGCCAAGACACAAGCCACATATCTATAATGGAAGTGACAAGTGATGAAAACCAACCTACTATCAGCCAAAAAACACTTTTTAGTGGTACTACAAGTAAAAAGATGATGACTCACTACCCTCCAAGAGCTTTCGTGTAAGAGCAGAACTAAAAGCAGTCGGGGCCAAACTGCCTATAAAAGGGGAGGCAAGCATCTGAGACAAAGACACTCAACCAATCAAACAAACAAACAACCAAACTCTGCTCTCAAGCCATATTTGCATCCAGAAAGTTGAAATCAACACAAATTCTGTCCTTTTAGCAATAGTTTCCTTAGAAAAGCTATCTTTTGTCTAGTGTAAAAGCTCTGCTACCTTACCTAGTGTTGTAGTATTGATTCCCTCATGTAAAACCTGTTTACTATCCATCCCTTTTAGCATACAACCCTTGTAAACTCAAAGAAGAATGGCTACAAGAGGTTCAGCCTTGCCAGACAAGGTGAAATCTTGCCCGAGTCTCTTTGTTTCTCCTCTAAACTAGTACATTTATTGCTTACTGCACTTTTTAGTATGTATTCAAGTAATTTCCACATGTTTTCAATTTAAGAGTCTGATTTGCATCTGGATGTGGTTAACTTAATACATTTGTTTTCATTAAGAGCAACTTGGAATTAAGCAAATGATTTAAAAGGCTCTGGACTCCCTCTATTCGAACATACAGGATCATGAACTAAATGTCCTTGTTTTGAAGGCAAGAAAAAAAACTTAATGCATACTTAACCCATCTGCGACAATCCTTTGATAACAAGAAGTTTAAGCAACTTGTGGCACAAATAATCAACTTAAAACACACTTGTTCTACATCTGTTATACTAAGATAGCAGTGGCACGCCTAGCTCTTTGTTAGTTTTGATTGCGAGCCCCAAGGCCTACACCTAAGGACCCATAAAGGCACATTTCAGAACTAACTTCAAGTTCTTATTGCAGCACACCAACAAGCAAAAGCCCGACTATCAAACATACACACTCAAAGTGCCATCAACCCTTGGGGAGTTATGCGAATGGCTAGATCCACATTCTACCACGAACATAGTTTTCGCATGCCCGGTGGGATCTCAGTTTCTTGAATGCTAAGAAGGAAAATGAAGGTACAAACCTTCAGGTGGAACACAGAGTACAGGCCACCCTAGTGTCTATCAAGATCAAACATGACTAATCATCCATAAGATTTCCCCTCCCTACGAGGACCAGTTATTCTAGAAAGCTCGACTTCATCTGAGAAGTCGGGAGGGAAGGT
>JADOBS010302819.1:0-15445 GCA_015708375.1 Cydonia oblonga | reverse complement strand
GGTGAGTTGGGGAGCATTTCGAGGAAAAGCTTTGATGTTAAATTTGGAATGAGATCGAGGTCTCAGCGGGTGGTTCAGGATACCTCATTCAGGATTGAAGCTTTGAAGCAGAGTTGTTGGGCAAACATGCCGCCGGAGCTTTTGAGGGACGTGTTGATGAGAATAGAGGCGTCTGATGATACATGGCCTCCGAGGAAAAATGTGGTCTGCTGTGCTGGTGTTTGCAGGAATTGGAGAGAAATCATGAAAGAGATTGTGAAATCCCCAGAAGTTTCGGGCAAGCTGACATTCCCAATCTCTTTGAAGCAGGTTTGTGAGACTGGCCCATATCCGGCCTAATAAAGATTCTTGTTGTTTCCAATTGTGCTTCATAATGTATATATTTTACCTTAGTATGCTTCTTGGTGGAACGTAGAATTGATTTTTCAGAATAAGGAAAATATCCTTATACCATACGTGACAATGCTAGCCGGCAAATTTTGACATGCATATTCATGAATCATGATGGACACCTGAGTATGAGTATTTCACTTGGTAATGGTTATAACGCTCACGTTTTTGTGATCTCAATAATTTGGAGGACCAAATGAAAAGTTTTAATATATAGGATAAGCTGCAACGGACTGGCTCGAGTTTTAAAATGTGTAACATTTTCGACTGATTTGAAAGTTTTCCAAAGACCAAAACATTCTTGTGATTGATGTGATTCTTAAAATTTGGCATATCTTCTTTTTAAAGTTTTTTCATAAAGCTTTTTCCTCGATCAATTGCTTATTACTCGTCAATCTTGTCGTTATCTATCTGCCCCTTCTCCATTGAAATAACAGTTGAAGTCTTTGTTTACATTTTGCAGCCTGGTCCAAGGAACTCCCTTCTGCAGTGTTATATAAAGCGGAGTCGTAGCAACCAGACATATTATCTTTTTCTGGGTTTAAGTCAAGGTAATTACTGAATATTCTGGCCTGTGTGATTGTGCTTGTCAAGTTTTTCTTTGATTTGGTTTTCTATGATGCTCATGGTAAAGGTTGTTAATTATTTGATTTCGGGTTTCATTAAGTGGGGCAGTAGCAATTTACTTGCTAAAACATAGAAAACAAGATTAGGTTTTTTAAAGTCTTCTTTTCATATGTAAATATTAATTGTTTTAGCTTTTGTACTTGCCAGCCTCAACTGATGATGGGAAGTTTCTTCTTGCGGCAAAAAAATGTAGACGCCCAACCTGCACTGACTACACCATCTCTTTGAATTCTGAAGATGTGTCAAAAGGGAACAGTGCCTTTGTTGGAAAGCTCAGGTATGTTCATCAGGCCTGTAACATGACTATTTCTTGATCATCTTTTAAACCTAAGTTGATCGTCCCATTTTCCTTTAACAGATCAAATTTTCTGGGCACTAAATTCACAATCTATGATGCGCAACCTACCAATAGTGGAGCCAAAGTCACTAAATGTCGTTCAACCAGGCTTGTGAATAAAGTCTCCCCCAGAGTTCCTGTTGGCAACTATCCTGTAGCCCATATTGCTTATGAGTTGAATGTCTTGGGCTCCAGGTACGAGAAACTTCTATTTGAAACTTCTTGGTCTTGCCTTCAAATGAAATTAACGTTGAAGACAATTTACCAAAAGCGTTAAGATTATTGTGTTAATTAACCTTCCTTTTTCTTTGGGGTTTTTCTCGTGAGTAACATTTTATGTAAATACTGTCAATGTCAGAGGTCCAAGGAGAATGCAGTGTGTAATGGATTCCATCCCTGCCCGTGCTGTTGAGCCAGGAGGTGTGGCACCCACACAGACTGAATTTCTGCATGGCAGCCTGGATGGTTTTCCATCCATCCCATTTTCCAGATCAACATCAACCCGCACAGAGAATTTCTCATCTCCACTAGAGTCTGGTGAGAATGAAGGCATGCTAGTATTGAGAAACAAGGCCCCTAGGTGGCACGAACAGCTCCAGTGCTGGTGTCTCAACTTCAATGGACGAGTAACAGTTGCCTCGGTAAAAAATTTTCAGCTGGTTGCTTCTCCGGAAAATGGAGTTGCTGCGGGCCAGGAGCATGAAAATGTCATCCTTCAGTTTGGAAAAGTGGGTAAGGATGTATTCACCATGGATTATCGGTATCCAATCTCAGCATTCCAGGCATTTGCCATTTGCCTTAGCAGCTTCGACACCAAGATTGCCTGTGAATGATCGGCAAGCAGGTTGCAATCCACAGTCGTAATGCTTGGACTCGCAGTAGTTTGTGGTAGTTTTGTACTTAAATCAAAACATTTTTCTTTTTTCCTTCTTTTTATTTGTTTTCTTTTCCGAGTAAGCTTTTTCGTGTTCTTGCAAAGCCTTTCCGGTTAAATTATGGCTTAAACATCTGTTTCCTTTGAACTAGAATACGATGGACTCCTCTCTCTGTGTGTTTGTGGAAGTTTGTATAACAGGTTCAAAGAAGAGATGGGACACCATTCTCTGTATCCCTATCCCAGGATAGGGCTCTCTTGGGTCAAGGGTAGGCCCGGCAAACGGGTTGTGTTTGTGTTATTTTCGTGTTGTACCCGTTATTTTAATAGGTCGGATCGTGTCGTGTCAAACTCAGTATCTTAACATGTTCTTAACAAGTGATCAAATAATGATTTTGATTTGTTAAGGGTTGCATCGTTTTGTGTCAGGTTAACTAGTCATGCACAAAATTGCCATGCCTAATGTTTAGACATGGCAAACGATATCTCATCGGGTCCTTAACAGATAACCTTATTACAACCCGACACGTAATGGGTTCTTAATGGTTTATCTGATAACGATCCGACTCATTAGCAGGTGAACCCGAAATTTGTTATTTTTGCAAGAAATTGCCAAACCTAGTTAAGGGTCCAAAGCAAGAAAACCAAGTCCTACCTTGGGCCTTACTTGGGTGAAGGGCCTAATTTTACAACACTGTCCTTCTGATCCATGCCTTGAAGTGAAAGCCTCTTTGGTTTTTTCTTTTCATCTCAAAGAAGTCATTACAACTTTAATCTTTATACTGTGTTTAATATTTCAACTTTTAAGCTATAAATTGAAGAGAGATTTTTTTTTTCATTATGATATTCTAAACTAGTATAATTTACTAAGAGAGAAGTTCGAACTTGGGTGCAAAAGGGAGACAAATTGTTGTTGCCTAATATATAATGTTTTTTCGTTTGAATGAATTGAAAGTTAACATTTGCATCAATGACAAATTGAATTAGAACTTTTGACCAAACTAGCTTAACTCACATTTGCTCTGCAAATTGAAGGCTAAGTGGCATCCAATTGGACCTTGGCAAACAAATTAAAAATAAAAGAAAGAAAAACAAATTGCATAAATTCATCCCATTTATGAAATATTACATCAAGGCCTAACTAGGATGGAAATCATATACACATCAATTTGCATTGAAGTACACACTATATAGCTGAAGTGTAGGACATTTAGAATCTTCATTAGTGTTGATTAACCCATTGACAATATCTATTAGTATTACCATTATCAACAACATTTTGAACATATAAACGGTTTATACATATTATGAACATTGTATCAACAATATTTACACTATATATCTATATTATATCTATGAGAGCAGATTCGTGGTACCATTTTTTTTTACATAATTTTTGCACATGTTTTTTTTTGGGGCCACTCTATAATGTATTTTAACGATCTGAATCGTTTATCTTTTAGAACATCATTCATATATCATCCTTGCAAAACAAACCCAAAAAATTAGTCGATTTGGATTGTTGAAATGCACAACAAAATGGACACAAAAACGCACGTCAAAAGTTGTGTAAAAAACTTTAAAAAGTGGTCATTTGTCCCGCTAGCAATTCCCAATACTAAAACAAACATAAATCACCTTGAAAATCCGAAATAAATATGGGATTGGCTAATAATTGTAACGACTAAATAAAAATTCAAAGCCACTAATATTCCCACAAATACGATATGCAATATTCATGCATGTAACGGTTCATCGTTTGCCTCATTCACCAACTCAATTTTTTTTCATAAAAATGTAACTTAAATTCCTCAAATAAATAATAATTTCATGCCAAATATTTCATATGCTATAAACTATAAAGCAGCAAGAGCAACCTTCGATCCAATTCCAAGGCACAGTGAATTTGAAGAAGCAAGAGCAACCTTCGTCGATCATGACAGCACTAGCTTTTGTTTACAAACTGTCGACTAGTTTGTTCTTGCTGCTGTCACTGCTACGAGGTGCTGCCACTGTTGTATCTGCCAAACCAAATGGCTTTAGCATCGAACTCATGCACATATTTTCACCAGCATCGCCTCTTTACCCCGGCAACATTTCCTTCCAAGAAGAAATGCAACGACTTTTAAAGCGATCGGATGTGCGAATGCAGCGCATCGATGCTACCATTGCATCAGCCCTAACCCTAAGCAATAACATGTCACAAACTGCAAAGAACTTGTTGATGATGAGTTTATTCGTCCGCAAGTCGAATATTACCCTATCGCTTCTTACATTGTAGCAGTAGGCCTTGGCACGCGAAGTTCCCGGAGAGACCATTCAAATCATACTACTTGTACATGGACACTGGGAGCACCCTCACCTAGGTACTCTGCGCGGATTGCGAAAAGCAGAAGCCTCGTCCGAGATGCTTTAAAACCAGGGATCCCCCTTTCCCTAACGGCGAATCCCAATCTTATAAGCCTCTCACTTGCAACAAACACCGCTTTTGCACACCAAACCAGTGTATTGGCGATCACTGCTCCGAAGCCACAGGTTACGTGAGCGGCACCCATATTACTTCCATTCTTGCAGGCATGACTACTCTCACTTTTTTCCTACCCTTGTTATTCATTTAACTAAACAGTTCTCGTTCATGAGATTTATAATTAGTTTTCGACAACTAATGTGACATGTAACATGACGATTGTTCGCTGGTTGCAGAAGAAACTTTCACGTTTTTGTCAAACAAGGGGCGGCCCCTGCCTATTGAAGACATAGTGTTTGGTTGTGCACATGACACAAGGAACGTAGACTTTGGCAGCCAGGAAGACTTCAAGGAAGCCGGATTTATGGGTTTGGGATACTCTCCTTCTTCATTTCCATTGCAAATATCCCATCTTATTCAAGGAAAATTCTCCTTCTGCCTATCACGCAACCGAGAGATTCAAACATATCTCAGATTTGGCGGAGACATACCCGAACCATCCAGCGGCCTACGCGTCGCGAATTTAGTCCTCATTCCAGAGATACCCTATTACTACGTGAACTTGAAAGCCATAGTGTGAATCCATCGGTGTTTGCTCTACGATTCGGGGGTTATCAAGGAGGCTGCCTTGCAAGGCATTGGTAAAGCTCGTGGAAATGTTTTATATGAGATATCCGAACTATGTTAGGCATCTTGGCCCCATTAATCCCGCGTTCGAGCTTTGTTATAGATGGGCACCGCCGATCGTTCCCCTCCCTGCTGTTACATTTCACCTTGAGGGTGCTGACCTTGAGTTGAAAGACGAGGCGTTCATAACGCTGGAGGATCGAGATGGGAGCAGTCTTCTGTGTTTGGCGTGTTAGTGAATTCGAATTAAGATAAGAATTCCATCACTGTTTATGGAAGAGAAAACCAGAAAACTTGAGCAAGAGAAGAAGAAATGCAATCAGAAAAGCTCAGAGAATATCCCTCTGCAATTCTCCCATATATTTCGGATACACTCACTAGGCATGTGACCTCATACACCATCAATATAACCGTTGGAGGAGAGAGAGAGATAGGCACATCTCTAAATTCAGTCTCAGCCATCCATTTCATACTATACTGAGATTAAGACACTTGTCCATTATCAAGCCTATGACCTGATCAAGCACATCACTAATCCAAAACTTATAATCTTCTTTAATCAGTTCATCAATTTACACACTAACATGGCGATGATGGAAAATACAGTTCGTACTATATTAGGATCATTGCAGCAAACAAATTACAGATTTATATATGACGCTGCTCAAGTTTGCTCAAGCTTAGATGATCATGCATGTCTATCTCTCTTTTCGTTGAAAATAAATTACGTGCTACAAAGTTATCAGTTCTCTTTGAGTTCTTTGGAAAACTTAAGGTCATCATGTTTGTTCTTGATCTCATAGAGTTGATGAACAATTTTGGCATGCTATTTCAATATTATGATTTTTTTTTCTTGTTTAAATTTTCTTAAGAACAAGCTACTTAAATAACCAGTAAAAAATAGTCCTATTCAATCGTCAAAACTTAAAAGATAATTTTGGTAAACAATAAAATAGTCAAATCTGCAAAAGATTATTTCCTTTACTGACCAAATCTGCAAAAATTGGGTCATATGAGAAGGAAAGAGATCCTCTGCACAGCTAAAATTATTATAGTTTTTAAGAGGTTAAAACAGGTGGACCGTTTGATGAAATTTTAAAGGTTTGGATCATTTGATACGGTGATCTTGGTGGAAGAGATCCGGATAGGATCTCTTTCCCTATGAGAAACCATTGGAAAGCTTAGGACGTCATTTTCAAAGTTGTAGAAAGAGGGTTTTCTAAGAAAAGGCATCTTCAATAATTTATTGGTCAAATAATCCTGAAATGTCATCTAATACAGTGCACTTATACTCTTTAATCGCCATGATCAAACGACGTCAAATCTAAGGGCGATATTTTGATACAATAAACTTTAATGTCAGAATCCACCCCAATTGAAATTACTCAAAAAACTTCATCGTTTCACTACTTTTCCATCATTGTAGATATTGCTGCTCCTGTAATCAAAATACAAAAGAAAAGTATCAATAATCTCCAAATGTATATATAAAATAATACAAACCCATATTCTTGTATGACTGTTTGATATCTAACTTAATCTTGGAGATCTCTTATATAAAGAAGACAACTAAAAGTTTGGCCTTTTTTCCCCCTAAGTTTGGACTTATCTTTTGGTCAAATATTTGGTTCCCAAACTGTGGATTCATGTGCAAAGTTGACATTCCCTTGTAGTACACCATTATTGGCTAATAATTAGGACTAATTTGAAGAAACAAAAAACTCATGAAGTACACTCATGCATGTGTCTAGGACAATTGTACTGTTCATCCATGTTTTGTTTTTCCATCTTTTCCTTTATGAGGAGGTGAATCGTCCCCTCTCAAACTCAGCACTCTTGAGCAACTTCGAAGTTAATTAGTATACACAAAAAGAAAAGATGATGAAACCCTCTTCACACAAATTGACCTCACAACTCATGCAACGGTTAAAACCATGACTTAAGCCTAAAGAGCCGACCTTTTTAGAGTTGTTTGGGAATCGAACTTAAAAATCAAGACGAATGTAGCGACGGTCTCGCTTCATCCATGATACGTTCATTGTGTTATGGTTGGCTTCCATTCATTGAACAACTAACATAAATTAAAAAAATAACCATTTGCTTAAAAAAATTCTCAGATGTATTGGTTATACACAATCATGTGTTTATATCTTTTATCACATATCGAGTGTGACATACATAAAGACACTCATAAAACTAGTGATAAAACAAATTTTCTTGTCCTTGTAGAATTTAAACCAATTCTATCCTCTCTTCTCATACTTTCTTGTCTTTCTCTTTTTAATAAAAAAAATCAACACAAAACGTTGACGTAACTTAATTATGACTGTTTAAAATAAATGAACATAAAAAAAAAAGAAAAATTTAAAGGAAAAAGAATCCTACTACAATAAATATAGAAGTGCATGCAAATAAGGAAGTACATGGAACCATGGTGGATTCTCTCATACAGAGGACCCTTGCACTTCCCTCTTTACATTCATATTCTTCTGCTGCTGTTGGGGCCCACACGACGCTCCCCCACCCTTGATACACTCGAACTCCACCTAGGATTCATACAGTCAAATCTTCACAAGACCCTCAAATTCCCGGAATGCCCTTGTACGTCATTGAAAGAAAACGACAAAAGGTCGGCAATTTCGTAAATTGCGATAAAATATTAAATTTGTGTCCGCCTTTTAGGGTATGAAATCTTGTAATTTTCCCCGGATAAGACTAAAGTCCAAAGGGCATGCATGTACGTGTCCGAACGGGATTGGTTAGGAAGAAAATCCGAGGAGCATATGGTGACAAATAAATTCGAACCGCATCCCCATCTTCTCCACCGCGCCCACATTTGAGAGAGAGAGAGAGCGAAAGAGGAAGGAAGGAGAGAGAGAGAGAGAGAGAGAGAGAGGGGAGCTCTCTGGAAATTTAACCAGCAACACAGGTAATATTTCACTGTCTGAGTTTGATTTTTCATGTTTTGAGTTGTTTTATTTTTTATTTTTTTGTTTGATTTCTGCTGTTGTTTGAGTTGATGGGTTGCTTAAAGTTTGAATTCTTGTTTTTTGTATTTGTCGAATTGAAATTTCACTTTTTGGTTATTGGGGGGTTTTTGGGTGAACTCAAAGAGCGGTATTTCAAATCAATCGACCTCAGCTAAGCGGACAAGTTAAGATCGTGTTTAGTTTATGCGTGATTGACTTGAGATACTGTTGCATAATATTCGGATGTGGATAGATGCTAGTTGTGAAAACTGAGTGTGCAAAGTTTTGAATTTGAAGGTGATATTTCACTCTCTTGCGTTTGATTTTCATGTTTTGAGTTGGGTTTATTTTTTCAAATTTTGTTTCTGCTGTTTTTTGAGTTAATGGGTTAGTTAAAGTTTAAAATTTTCGAATTAAAATTTCCTCTTTTTGGTTACTGGGGTTTTCGGTGAACTCAAAGAACTCTCTTTTTAACTGTGACGGTATTATAAATCAATCGTCTTCAGCTAAGCGGGCAAGTTACGATAGTGTTTATGCATGATGGGCTTAAGATAGCGTTAGTTGTGAAAACTGAGTGTGCAAAGTTTTGAATTTGAAGGTGAGAAAAGTGGGAAGAAATGGCGAAGCAGCAGACGACACACTGGTGGTTGTACGACAGTCACAGCATCTCCAAACGCTCCCCATGGCTTCAAACCACTCTCTCTGGTACCAATTTTTATCCCTACTTTTGCTTTTTGTTTTTTCTAGATCGAGATGTGGGGGTTCTTTTAGCTGTGTACCGTACTATTTGTGACCGTTGACACAGTTCTAAACTTCTCAAATTTGAATTTCTGATTGGTTAGTTTTATAATAATTGAGGTGGGGGAGGGGGGGCCTATAAAGTTTGAAACTTTTTGTGAGATTTGAGTGAGGAAAGTTGGGAAAAATGGTTGGTGAGATTGGAAATTGATTACCCAACTGGGGTTTTTTTCAAAACAAAACATGTGGGTTTGTTCTCCTTCATTTATGCTACTAATTTGAGAAATTTGATGCTAAGATTCATGGACCAGCTTATTGAAATTGTTTACTCCCTTCCCAATAAAAAATAAATAAAAATAAAAGAAATTGTAAGTGCACAGGATGGTGGCATCCGTAGACTTCTTTTTACCTCCCATGCATCTTTCTCAATTTCCGGTTATCGAATCGAATGAATTGAAGAATATCAAAGAACGAAAATTAACATGATGTGAGTGAGAGTTAAAAATAAGTGTGTAAATAGTATCATCCTTGTGTATATGAATCCAAAAAGGTGACTTTTGCTTATGTGGGAATTTTGCAATTTTGTTTTGCCCCTTAACTTTATGTCTTTTAACTCTTTATTTTTTGTGTTTCTTGGATCAAACAACTTTGTGTGCCGACCTATGTTTATGATATCTCCTTTAGTAAACTCTTATTTTTTGAACTTATCGACAAGTTGTTTAACCTCAAACTAGGTTTTGTAAGATAATCTCTGCAATTAGCAAAAATATTCTGATTTCTCACAGAATAATGTAACTGCTCTAATTTCTTACACCGTGACCGGAACTAGGAAGAGAGGTGTATGAAACGGGTGCAGGAAAATCTCTCGGTGGAGGGATCCTACACATGAAAGAATCGTAGACTAGAAACTAAAAACACTGAAAGTAATAACGTCACGTAACGGTTGCAACAAAAAAAAATTGCTCTAGGATGGAGGGGTACCCCATTTACACATGATGGAATTGTTGACCAGGAGGAACTAGATGAGATAAGGGTGGGGAAATTAACCCTGGAGGATGTACTATATCTTATCATCACTTTTTCTTTTTTTTTTCTTTTGGTAAATATCTTATCATCATGTGGCTCTAGTTCTTAGGTCATATGTAAAGTCAGGGTTTTGATGATTAGATACAGTGCAGTTGTGGATACCAATTGTGGTCCTCAGTGCTGTTACTGTGCTCCACAGAACATTGTTGACTTTGGTTTTTCTATTTGCCTTTCAGGATTGATTTTTCTCTGTAGACTTTATGTGCTGTGCTTATGTTTATGGCCACGTTATGTTTTGGACCCACTTGAATCTAGTTATCTCCAAAAGCATCTTATTAGGCACATAAACATCTTCCAATTTATTTTTTTTAACATAACATGTTTGGTAGTGCTTTTAAAATGATTAAAAATGTTTTTAGAGAAAACGTTGTCAGCAGGCGTGTTCCCGAATCAGAATTCACTTGCGCTTTTACCAAGAATTAGTTCCAAAAATATTTTTACCAAAAACTCTTTCAATCATTTTAAAAGCACTCCAAACAAGCCCTACATTGTATCCTAAACTATCCTATTTTAAGGGGAGAGAAGGTCCAAACTTGGGTACAAGAGAGGGAACACCGTCTTAACTAACTAACCTAACACACATATGCGGCAGCTAATGTAAATCTATCAATGTACCGACATAATTCTTAGTGAAATTGTATCATTTACCAATTTGTTCATGTGACCTATTCACTTCACCAGGTGATGTTTTCTTTAGGAGAAAATTGATGGATGTTTATTTTTTTTCAATGGCAGAGCTAGAGCACAAGACGGATGCCATGCTAAAGCTGATTCAGGAAGATGCAGATTCATTTGCTCAGCGTGCAGAGATGTATTACAAGAAGCGGCCGCAGCTGATCAGCATGGTGGAAGAATTTTATCGCATTCACCGTTCGTTGGCTGAGCGGTATGATCAAGTGAAGTCTGATTCGGGAACACGCCTGCTGACAACGTCAGGGTCTCCATTCTCTTCAACGAAATGCCAGTCTGAGAAGGCGGTGAGTGTGGTGGATTTGAGCTTCGATAGCCACTCCGAAACCTGCGATGAACCTGAGGAGTATTCCGAGTCTGAAGTTGATGATCCTGAGCCGGAGGATGAACCCCGAGTTGATGAAGAAACAAAAGAGAATGCATTGAGCAGGGTTAGCAAAGACGAGGTGAGGAAATTCAAGGAAGCGATAATGAGGCTCGAGGAAGAGAACAGAACTCAGAAGGATGAACTGAAGCAGAAAGATGAAGAAAGGAGAGAGGCCATGAGACAGTTGAGCAGGGTTAGAGAAGACGAGGTGAGGAAATTGAGGGAAGCGATAGCGAGGCTCGAGGAAGAGAACAGAACTCAGAAGGATGAACTGAAGCAGAAAGATGAAGAGAAGAGAGAGGTCATAAGACAGCTGAGTTTGGCTGTGGATTTGCTCAAAGAGGAGAATGTGGAGCTGAGAAAGAAGTGTTTCGCCCGAGAATCGCCAAACAATTCGAGTCCTGCCGGAGAATCACCGAATAATTCGAGTCCCTTCGAGTTCAACAGGTTCACCGGGACATTTTTGAGGAAGCTTTTTAACAGGTCTCCAAGGTCTCATGGTACAATTGTTGCACTCTAGATGTTGTGTGTTTACATGTTTGCAGTTTGTATAATTTGTAGTACACAGTTTAGGTAGACGTGTCTATATAATGGGGCAGACGTGTCTATATAATGGGGCCTTTCCCTCTAATTTAGCCCAATTAGGAACTCTCTTAAGTATTTTCTTTGTATTAGTTCTTACATTTTTGTGGTGTTCTTGTGTTAATTTCTTTGCCTGTAACTGAATTATTGTCTTTTAAGTAGTACTGATATAAATTATAAGGAAAACTAACAAAAAATTCAAAAAAAAAACTTTAATTTTAATGAAAAATGACAAATAAAAGTGTAGTGAATAGTACCAGTAAAAGATAAAAATGTGGTATTTCGTTAAAAGTGAACAGTACCAGGAGTGTTTCCTTAAAATTCTCTCAATTATATGGAAGAACTCTCAAATATCACTATTACGATAGTAATTTTTTCAAGAGAAATGTTAAGGGGATTCAAAAGCCAAACTCTCTATGGATTCTCTCTCACCTCATACATTTAACACAATGTTTTATAATGTTGGAATGAAGTTGATGTTAAACTGTAAGGTGACAAAAAATTTATCAAGAATCCCACTTGGAGAAAGCCCTCTTAGCATTTCTCTTTTCCCAAATAGCACTACTTACTATAGTAGATCGACAATACCGACAATATAAATAACATATTGACACTTTATTTATGCAATATCAAGGCTATCAACATATCTTTGACAACATTCAGTATAACGATAGTATTTAATGCAATGATTAGGGAATATTTACCGCAATGATTAGGGAATTGATTTTTCCACATTTCTTTTTGAGAACGAATCCTCTCCAGAGCTAAGCAGCCAGAGCCTCTTCATCAAATAATCTGGATCGCATAAATTGAATCCAACGTTTCTATTAATTCATTTTCCTAGCCCACCACACACAACCGACGGTCCTGATTTGACTTACTTAGGGCTGATTTGGTATTGCTGTGTTTTGAAAAAAAACTGCTTCTGCTGTGCTGTGAGAATAAGCGGCTGTGAAATAAAGCAGCAGAGTGTTTAGTAAACATTTTTGTAAAAATGCTTTTGAAAAAAAAAGCATTATTATAGTGTTTGGTAAACTTTTATGTAAAACAGATGTGAAAAAAAAACCAGTTTTTCAAAGCTGGGTTTTGCAGCTTCTTGTTTTTGGCTTTTTTTCATCCAAAACTGTGAAAAAAACTGAAGCTGAATGTTTACCAAACACAAAAAAGCTCCAAGCTTTTTTCAGAATCATCTCAGCACCAAATCAGGCCTTACACATCAATCAGCGACCCAGATTGTTTGATGAGGAGGCTCTGGCTGCTTAGCTCCGGAGAGGATTTGTACTCCTTTTCTACTCGTCTTTTGTTTTGTCATTTAAATTAAATAAAAAAAATTAAGAGATTTAAATAATAAAATGTGCATAAGAAAGAAAAGAAAAAAAAAGTGTGAGGAAATCATTTTTCTCAATGATAGTGATGCTTAAGAACGATAATTAACAGTACGATTTGAAAAGTAATTATGCTTTGAGAGGGAGGTAAAAGGGCAGAGAATGGAGAGATTTTAATGTACCCGGAATACGAGACGGTACACCATATATTATTATACAAGTAGAGGGAAGTTCGTTTATGTGTCTCTCCACTTGTTTAATGACATATGACGTATGTGCTCATGTTCCAAACACACTAAAAAATCTCTTCAGAGAATGACATGAATCATGAGAATACATGACAAAATTACAACTTTTATTTTTCAAACACTCTTTTGGATACAATATTATCCTAATCACAATCCATATGGAATTAACAATTCCACCAACCTGCATTTACCAAACATCACACTAAATAACTATTAAACTGAAGAAAGAAAAATGGTTCACAAACATAAATTGTAAACCACTAGTTACAATAATTGAATTTCCCCACCACAATTTCTCCTTTTTTTTGTTTTCCTCTGCAATCATCACAAAAATCTGCATTACACTTGCACACCAGACCAAACCAGCAAGCCAAGAAGGAACATTACATTTATGGGCAGAGATGAAGTGATTGAAACTGCATGGGAAACTGGGAGAGAGCCTGATGGAGCAAGAGTGAGGTCTGGTTCAGGAGCAACATCGATGTCCGGGTCCGGCGGACTCTGGCTCGATGGGATGGTGGGGAGAGAAGACTCAGAGGGGGAGAGAGGCACACCACCAGGAGATGGAAACAATGGAGAAATATCAGGAGATAGGGTTGGAGAGGAAGAGAGAGGGGCACCCGGAAGAAATGCAGGTGCTAGGGTTGGAGAGGAAGAGAGAGGAGCACCCGGAAGAAATGCAGGTGCTGCTGATATGCTTGAAAACTGTGTTTCTGGTTGGGATTGTAAGGCTAGTGAGGAGTGAGAAGCCATGAAAAGTATGAAGATTGCCAAGAATGATGACCAAAAGGAAGCCATTAATGAAGGTGTGATTGATCAAGTTCACAAGAACAGTATGGAGCTTCAATAAATGTGTTTTGGAGGATGAGAGAGAGGGATGGAAAGAAAGAGTAAAGGAGTTGGGGAGATTGTAAGGCTTAAAAAGGTGTAGTGAGAGAGTGGTGGGGTGGGGGGGGGATAGAAATATTATTGTGTGATAATGGAACAAAGTTACATTGTATAACCAATCAACGTCTTAAGCGGTAAAAAGAACAATTAACTTAGTTGGGTAACTGATTAATTAGTTGGTTATGTTACTTTCACAAAGGGTGAGATCGCGTGCATTATGAATTGTATTTACATGAGATCAGATGGCACAAAAATACAGTAAAACTCGTTTCCTTGTGAGAGCACCTTACCCAAATTTATCTTTGAATGATAAAGTTGATATTTTCCAATTTTAGAATGTAACATTAAAATCTGCTCAGATTATAACATGTAAACTGATTATATATACTATGTGATTATACTCCAGTGTTATATAATAATTACATAGTGGGGACTTAACACAAAGTGCCAAATATAATTGGAAGCTGGCTTTGGTATTACAGATCTGTATGTTTTGCTAAGGGACAAGCTTGATTTTTGATTTTCTTTCTTACAGCATGGGGGTGAGGTGTCCATCTTTTTTGCCATTAAAGTTTGCAGCTTGAGTCCGTGGATCTGTTATTAGGGTTTTAAACCTTGTCACGTAAACTTTGCAGCAGTAACTGAATGACAGTTTTCATAGTTGCATGCTACATTGGTAACTTCTGATGACTACAAACGAGCAAGTTCATACTCTTTGTTTACTGGTTTTTCCAACATTGCAAATTGCAATCCGCCACATATACGTATCATTCGTTCTTGTATGTTACAGTCTGACACATGAACGGAAATTACTTGTTTACAACAATCAAGTTTTATCTCACTAAGTTGGTCAACTGTATGAATCTTAGAACGCAATTACATTTTGGTTTACACAAAGTTTTTCGTTAGCTCCAAGTACTCTATATCATTTCTTAAAGTCTCTTTCCAAATCTTTTTAGGTCTTCTTCTACCTCTTTTGCCATGACCCTCCTTCTCATAGTCGCATCTTTTAACCGGAGCATTTGCAGGTCTTTAGTTCACGTGTCCAAAACACCTCTATACCTTTTGCAATCCAACACAAACACCTATCACTCAGGCTTACTGTTGAAATCTCATATTGGCTAGAGAAATAAAGAAAGTAGAGTTTAAATATCCTAACCACACTTCAACTAATACCTAGACCTTTTGTGATAAAACCCCACATTTGACGGATTGTGCAGATGGTAATTA
>JADOBS010302818.1:0-15445 GCA_015708375.1 Cydonia oblonga | reverse complement strand
GGGTTTTTAAAAAAAAAAAAAAAAAAAAAAGAAGGGAAAATTGGGCATTGTGCGACACACCCATCGCACCATCACTGAGCACGCCATCACCAGGCCTCGGCCTGAGGTCAATATAATGGGCCTGAAGCCCTAAGCTTGTCTGCAGCTTGACCCGTGGCTTGCTGCTCCATCTTGGACTGTACCAAGCTTCGGCTTGGGCTCCACGCAGCCTTCATCCACTAGCCCAGTCAGCTGGGCCCTTTCCTTTAGCACGCATCAGCCAGCATACTTTGCTGGGCTCAGTCCTTGCGGCCTACATCGCATGACGCCAGCCCATTGCGGCTGGGGTGTCCCCGTGTGCTAACCCACAAGCCAGCGTATGCTGGGCTTGTTTCCGTGCCCTCCCCTCAGTTAAAGTATGAAACCCAATTGCGGCTGAGACTTCTCCCTTCCACCATTCAATGACCTTTGGGCCTTGCCTTATGCTTAAGGCACCCACACCCGTGCCCCTTAACCCACGACACTAAGCCCAATATTATTTTGGGGCTATATTTTCGATCCAATAATATTATTTTAATATTATTTCGCTTCTACAATCAACCCTGTATGGCCCGATTTATTGAATTAATTAAAAGTAACCTGCAGTTCATTAATCTGATAATGAATCCAAAATTATTGACCTGAAGATCAATTTTGAACATTAACGATTCAATAATTTATTTTTATACTTTGAACCGTCACATACTTTCGTAGTAACGAAGCTCTCACACTTGAGTTCCCGAAGAAACTCAAATCTACTACACTTAGTATATTGCATTCTATGTTTCTTGCATGAACCTCTCATTATGAACTAATTGTTCATAAAACTAAATTGAACCTGTAGTTTCAAATTTAGTCATTTGAAACCCGAAGTTTTCATTCAAAACATACCATATGAAACCTGTCGTTTTCATGCATAAATTAAACCACTACATGTCTATAGAACTTGTATGTTCTACGATATATGTCTATGGCTTACCATATGACTACTCACGTTTTTCCCTCTGTTTTAGGGACATGTCGAACTTGAACAAGCTCGATTTCTCCGCTCTAGAAGTCTCTGGAAGAAACTATTTGAAGTGGGTTCAAGACGTTAAGCTCCATCTCACTGCAAATGGTATTAGAGCCATCATCGAGGCACCTATCGCCAACAAACCTGTTGACGAAGCTCAGAAGGGTACTGCAATGATCTTCATTCGAAGACACATCCATGATGCACTGCAGGCTGAGTATCTCGCTGAGGAGGACCCACACACCCTCTGGCTTGCTCTGGCTGACCGTTTTGATCACTAGAAAGACATATACTTGCCTGAAGCAAGACACGACTGGTAGCATCTTTGCTTCCAAGACTTTAAGTCTGTGAATGAATACAACTCTGAAGTTGGTAGAATCCGTTCTTTGTTGAAATTCTGCAAAGTGGAACTAACCGAATCAGATTTCCTAGAGAAGACCTATTCGACCTTCCATGCCACTAATATTGTCCTGCAGCAATAATATAGGGCACATAAATTCACCAAGTTCTCGGATTTGATCTCTGTTTTACTTCTTGCTGAAAAGCAGAACCAGCTTTTGATGAAGAATCATCAAGCTCGACCCATTGGCACGAACACCGCACCTGAAGCGCATGTGACTAATTCTAGTAGCCATGGTAATGGGCGGCAAACCTAACCACGGGCCCAAGGTCAACAGAGTACCGCATCTAAGGGAAGAAATGTGACCCAGCAGCGTCCACCACTTGCCCCTAAGGTCCCAAACTTCAAGAACAAGGGCAAAGCTCCTGTTTAGCCTGCTTCTACTAAACTGGACATGTGCTACCGCTGTGGATCAAAGGATCATTGGTCACGCGTATGCCGAGCTTCCCCTGAGGCTATTGCCAAGTAACATTCCCGTCGTGAGTCTAACTTTGTACATGTGGATCATCCGGAAGATGCAACTACATCAATGGGGATATCGGATTTTCAGGAGGCGTCAGCACCTATGGATGAATAAATTAGACATGTTTTTAGGGTGTTTACCCCTAGTGGCCGACTAAGAGTGGCCAGCCCTACCCCCTATTTTGCTAGGTTTATGGTTTAATTTTGAACAATTTTTCTAAGTATTTGGAATAATTTGTTTGGTTTTGGTTTGTTTTGAATAATGGATTGTTATTTGAATGAATATTATTTCTCAAATTTCTTAATTGATTGAATGGACTTATATTTATGCATGTGACCAATTCAATCAATTTATTTCTAGGTATGTTTAGTGAGGAAGTTAGTTGTCTGGCAGATAGTGCAACCACACACACAATCTTGCGTGAACGACACTATTTTACTAACTTAATACCCAAGAAAGCTCATTTGACAACTCTCTCAGGCCCATCTAACCTGATTGAAGGATACGGAAAGTCACGTATCATGTTGTCTAATGGTACAATTCTGACCATTAAGAAGGCACTATATTCTCCACGTTCTGGAAGAACGTTACTGAGTTTTAGAGATATTCGAGATAATAAATATCATCTTAAAACCACTGAAGATCATAGTTCTGAATTTCTTTGTATTACTTCGTATGAATATGGCCAGAAGCATATTCACAAGAAGTTGGAACGTCTGCCGTGTGGGTTGTACATCACAACCATTCTCGGCATAGTAGCCCACAATGTGGCCGGCCCTATGAGTTCTAGAACACTTTATTGCTTTGGCATGACCGTTTGGGACATCCTGGACGTGACATGATGCACCGTATCCTCAAATCTTCACACGGGCATAAGTTACATCCTTATGTTGGACTCCCGCCATGCAAAGCGTGTTCTTTAGGGAAGTTGAATATTCAACCCTCCCATACAAAAATTATTCACGACCCCCCTAAATTTCTTCAGAGGATTCAAGGGGACATTTGTGGACCTATCCAACTAACATGCGGACCATTTAGATAGTTTATGGTGTTGGTTAATGCATCAACACGATGGTCACATGTTTGCTTGTGGTCCACACGCAACGCCTCGTTTGCTAAACTCGTAGCTTAAATTATTAAGCGAATGGCTAACCACCCTGATTATCCGATCAAGTCAATTTGACTGGATAACGCTGGAGAGTTTACGTCACAGACTTTTGACGATTATTGCATGTTGGTGGGGATTGATGTGGAACATCCTGTGCCCCATATTCACACCCAAAATGGCCTAGCAGAAGCTTTCATAAAGCGCCTTCAATTGATAGCTCGAACTTTGGTTATGAGAACCAAACTGCCGGTATCTGCCTGAGGCTATGCAATATTGCACGCAGCTATGTTGGTCCGCCTGAGGCTTATCGCTACCTAACCATATTCTTCGTTACAGTTGGTCACTGGATATGAGCCTGACATCTTGCATTTACAGGTGTTTGGGTGCGCCATTTATGTGCTAATAACACCGCTGTTACGCACCAAAATGGGTCTTCAGAGAAAATTGTTCAATACTTAGAACCCTTGACAGGAGATCTCTTTACAGTACTTTTGCGGATTGTCACTTTGATGAGATAGTCTTCCCGTTGTTAGGGGGAGATAAGCATGCTAACGTTCCCATAGAACGCCACAAATTATCGTGGTATACTCCCACTATGTCTCATTTAGAACCCTGCACTACCCGGTCTGAAACTGAGGTGCGACTAATTATATGAAACTGAGGTGCGACTAATTATAGATCTTCAGAGTATTGCTCAAAGCATGCCGGATGCTTTTAATGATCTAGCAAAGGTGACAAGATCACATATACCCGCTGCAAACACACTTGCAAGGATAGATGTACCCCGCGTACGTCAACAACCCGCCTGGAAAGGCCGGACCATCCCTGAAGGTGGGGAGGCTGCACCTTCCACGCGGCAAGGTACATTGGCGGCTAACTAATCATCTGCTCTTACCCTGAAACGTGGCAAATCCCTTAGTTCAAAGGATTCACAACCTTAGAAGAGGAAAATGGCACCAACTAGTGACCCTAGTTTGAATCCAACCATCGCTCACTCATCTGTTCCAACGCATAAAGTTATTATAGATTACCGTGATGCTTCAGACGAAACATGTCGGCCTCTCGAGAATCGCGATATTTCGGTCCACTACGCAGTATTGGATAAGGTTTGGAATAGGAATGAGATGATCGTTGACGATGCATTCTTGTACTCAGTAGCTACTGACATCATGCTTAGCAATGACATTCAACCACGTTTCGTCGATGAATGCCGACGTAGAATTGATTGGTCAAATTGGAAACAAGCAATCCAGTTCGAACTCGATTCGCTCGCGAAATGTAAAGTGTTTGGACCTATCGTTCCTACATCACCACACGTGAAGCCCGCTGGCTACAAGTGGGTTTTCTTGAGGAAACGTAATGAGAATAATGAAATAGTGCGGTACAAGCACGCCTTGTAGCGCAAGGCTTCTCTCAACGTCTTGGGATTGATTACGAGGAGACGTATTCCCCCGTAATGGACGTTATAATGTTCCGCTACCTAATCAGTTTGGTAGTTTTTGAAAAACTGAATATGCAGCTTATGGACGTGGTAACCGCGTATCTCTATGAGGATCTAGATACGAAAATTTACATGAAAGTTCCAGAAGGCCTTCTATTGACTGATTCAAATAGTTCTAGACCACGAAACACTCTCTCAATTAGGTTGAGGATGTCACTCTATGAATTGAAACAATCCGGATTGATGTGGTATAACCGTCTAAGTGAATATTTGAGAAGTCAGGGTTATGTGAACAATGAACTATGTCCATGCGTGTTCATAAAGAAGTTACATTCCGGATTTGCAATTGTTGCAATTTATGTTGATGACATGAACCTCATTGGGACTCTTGCAGAGCTTGAGGAAATTGCTACACACTTGAAATCGGAATTTGAGATGAAAGATCTTGGGAAAACTCGATACTATCTCAGCCTGGAGATCGAGCATTGTTCTGATGGAATCCTAGTACATCAATCAAACTACACCCAAAAGGTGTTGTGTCGTTTTAATGAGGATAAAGCGAAGCCTTCGAGCACACCCATGGTCGTTCGGACTCTAGATGCTAAACGAGATCCCTTTCATCCAAATGAGGATAAGGAAGAGATTTTGGAACCCAAAGTTCCTTACCTAAGTACAATTGGGGCTTTATTGTACTTGACTCAGTGCACTAGACCCGACATCTCCTTCGTTGTGAATCTATTGGCTAGATACAACAATGCGCCCATACGCAGGCACTACAATGGTGTTAAAGACATTTTCCGCTACCTCAAGGGTACTACGGATTTGGGCTTGTTCTATACCCACAAATCTTCGAGTAATGCCGCCCCCTATAGCTCTTGGATTGATTATCGCCTTGTTGGTTACGCAAATGCTGGATATCTGTCTGACCCACATAGAGCACGTTCTCAGACTGGTTATGTCTTTATCGTTGAAGACACCGCTATATCTTGGAGGTTTACCAAGCAAACACTAGTTGCGACTTCGTCTAACCATGCTGAAATTCTGGCCCTGCATGAAGCATCGCGTGAATGCTTTTGGCTGAGAGAAGTTATGGGACATATTCGAAGCATTAGTGGTCTTACATCAGTCGTTGACCTTCCTATGACGATCTTTGAAGACAATGCAACATGTATCGAGCAACTGAAGAAGGGATACATCAAGGGAGACAACACCAAGCATATAGCGCCGAAGTTTTTTTACTCACACCAACATCAGCAGCAACATCAGAACATTAGTCAAGCAAATCCGTTCCCAGGACAACCTGGCTGATCTTCACCAAGTCATTGCCCAAGTCTACATATCAGAAGCTCGTCCAAGGAATCGGTATACGTAAATTATCTGAGTTGAATCGCTTGTAGTTCTCTTATTTAGAAGTTATGTCTAACTCAGGGGAGTATCTAGAAACATACTCACATGATCTTAATGTACTCTTTTTCCTATGATTAGGAGCATTTTTCCCACTGGGTTTTTGCTACCTAACGAGGTTTTAATGAGGCACCCATCCTAGGATGATCATACTCCGTTGAGTTCACTACCTTCGTCCAGTTTGACGTTCGTTTTTAGACATTATGCATATTTCTCACGTTTCTCCTTAGTCTATGGGTTTTCTCTATGCCTTGGATTTTACCATAGGAAGGTTTTGTGAGTTTTACTACAAATGCATACTTCACTTAAATTTGAGACTCGCGATCACCCGTTGTGCCGATGACTTCATCAACTATTCTACCTTATATGCTAAAGATCTTATGCGATGGTTTATTGAGTATTTACACACTTAAGGGGGAGTGTTGTAGTCATATTTAGAATATGAATGTGATTGTGTAAATCCTAGGGAATCTGGGAATGTATCTTATATTCCTATTAGGATTAGATTACCTATTAAATGTTGTAATCCTAAAGGGAAATGTTTTACCCTTCCTAGTACTATAAATAAAGGCACAATGGGGTGAATCAAACACACCTCACAATTAAATCAATCTTTTTTCTCCCTCAATATTGCCACACCCCTCTCTCTCTAAACCCTAGATCGCTCAATCAAATAGGCCTACAACATATTTATATTTTTTACTCATAAATGAAATGGTTCGATTTTAGGTATGGGTTTGGGACGGATACCCCAATAACCATAACCGAACCCGAAATCGAAAAATTTACCCGACAGTTGCCCATAACCGTAAAATACACGAAATTTTATGCTCGAAACCGAACCACATTCAGATCGGTTACTTGCGAAGATCAGATTTAACGGGTTAAATTGATATCTCTAAAATTGAATTGGCAAAGGATGCACGCCATTATCTACAATAGCATATTTAGATGTCACTGATACTTCAATCTTTTTTTTTTCTTTTTCATTAAGTTTAGAGTGTTCTAAAAATCGGCCTAGGTCCTGGGCGGTGGCCAACCGCCGGGATTAATGCAAAATCGGGAGCAAAATCGGGATAGGGATTAGGCGGGTGCCGAGGTGGCCTGAGCGGCCCTTGGGCGGCCTAGGCGGGCGACTGGGTGGCCTAGGCGATCTGGGAATTTCAATTTTTTTGTGTTCGAACTTGAGAAAGGATGAATGCAAATTAGCTGTGTTCTAGTTTTTTTGAGCTTCATGAGCTTCTCCCTGTGTTATTGCGAAGAGGAAGAAGATGAGAGAAAATTAGTTTCTCTCTCTTCCTTCCACACCCACGTGATCACTTTCAAACTATTTAATTTAATTTTTATTTGTTTTTGTTTTGTTTCTGTCCAATTGGACAGCTAGCTTGACTTTTCTAAAGAAAAAAGGCTGTCACCTGTCAATCCTTCCATAGCATCAAGTGCTATTAATTTTTTTCCCATTAAAAAAACATTAGATTGTTAGGCTGTTTCATAGCATAAGTCTTATTGATTTTCTAGACTTGTTAGACACACATTTTATTATTCTTTAGTATCTTATTCAGGAATTTCATATAAGTATAATTTTATTGTATTTTATTTTATTTTTATAAATGTCAGTATACACAAGAAATTTATCTAAATCCGCCTAGGCATCCGCCTAAACCCCGCCTAGGCATCCGCCTAAACCCCGCCTAGCCGCCTAGGCCCTAGGCGCCAGCTTGCCGCCCGACTAACGCCTAGCGTTTTTTAGAACTTTGAGTTTAGGCACCAACTTGTATATCTACATTTTAAAAACCTGTGCTATTCCATTCGTTTGTATTTGTTGGCACCTACAGTTTGTAAGCAACTACCATATTCAATATTAACTGTCCTTAGTACTACTATTTCTTAAGGTTGATTCGGCACCAACTCGTAAACAACTTTTTAAATCTAACTGAGCTAGCATAATTTCACTTTTGACTACTATTTACAATTAGAAAACAACTGCAATAGTAATGAGCCAACTAATATTCAAATTTTTAAATTTTAATTATCCGATGTAGCATAGTTTAAAGAGAGTTTTCATGAAAATGACTTGGATTAAATTTATTTTAACAAAAAATTATGCTATAACTTTATTTAAAGGAAAAAAAAACTTCAATTTTATGAATTTTTTTTAATAAAGAGGACAAAAGAATTTAAATTTGAATGAAAATGACACAATTTTAATATAAAAAAATTAATAAAAACTTGACGTGTGGGATCCGCACTGCGCATCCATTACAGACACTGTTTATGAAACTGAACAGTACTACACTGTTTATGAAACCTAACGGTACTACACTGTTTATGAAACCTAACGGTACTACACTGTTTATGAAACCTAACGGTACTACACTGTTTATGAAACCTAACGGTACTACACTGTTTATGAAACCTAACGGTACTATACTATTTATGAAACTGAACGGTACTACATTATTTATTGGTCCATATTCATAAATAGTGCCTAGTTCTTGGTTCACTTTTATAAATAGTGCCTAGTTATTCAGTCTTGTTTCATAAATAGTGTATAGTAATTAGTACAATTACATAAATAATGTCTCATTCTTAGCCAAGTTTCATAAATAGTGCCTAGTTTTTGGTCCACTTGCCAATATAGTGCCTAGTTCTTGGTCATGTTTCATAAATAGTGTATAGTTCTTGGTCTAGTTTCATAAATAATAACTCAGGTCCAGTTTCATAAATAGTGTCGCTTTCTTGGTCTAATTTCATAAATAGTGTCTCTTTCTTGATCCTTTTTTTTTGTTTAGTTTTAGAAATAGTGTCTTCTCTGATTTCGCTGCATCCTCTGAGTAACAACCATGGTGATGATGGTGGTGATGCCCATGCTCTTGGCGTTGTTCATGAGATATCCAGTCCTTCCTCCTTTTTTATGTTCTCTTCATGAAATACCCAAATCCAAAAAGCCAAAATCACTAAAACCATAGCCAAAATCACAGTAGTGCTAGCACTGCTGGAAATGGTGGTTGGTAATTAAGCTTGGCCATGATGCTTTGTGACCCCTAGATCTTCTGACCTTCGAGGCTCAACAATGAGCCTTCATGGTATAGATTAGCCAAAATCATAGATTAGCCAAATCAAATATACATTCCATCTTGTACTAAAACGAAAATACCCAAGAGCCAAATCAAATATACCGAAGAGCTTTCCTTGGATCTTCTGACCTTCGAAGCTTAACATTGAGCTTTCCTGGTATAGATTAGCCAAGGTCGCACGGTTGGCATCAAACAACATGTAGTAGTGCTCAACAAAGGCCTTGAAAAGTGCGTTTGGATCGCGCCACACCTGATCGTCGCGCCACAAAGGAGACTCGGATGTGAAATTTGTTAGAAGGGACTGCTGCAAAACAAAGTGATGGGAGGAGACATAGCGAGTTGGCAACTGGCTTTGATTTGCATGCGATTTCATTACGTTTTATATTTTGTTATTTTTCTTTTCTTTTTTTGTCCTTATTATTAAAAAATATTAAATATTTTTTAATTAAAATTTAATATTTTACAATCCTTTTTATTAGTTTTTTTTTTAATTTGTTTTATTCGTTTGTATTTGGATTTTCTTTTTTTTTTTTCAAAATATTAAGGCCGCCAACTTTGATCCAAACTTTTTAATTCCTAATTGTGCTTGAATCATTTCATTCCTTTGTATCTAGACTAATTTACACTTTGTAATCAATATTCATATTAGGTCCTTTTTTTTTCTTTTTTTCTTTTCTGAACAAACAATATTTTCTTCACTAAGGGGAGGGGACGGGCTTAGCCTCACAATAAGCTAGCAATAATGTGGTTCAAATTCATCACTAGAACTTAGTACTAAGTGACAAGTCCTTAGTACTATCTTTTCTTTATTTTTTTTATTAAGGAAAAACATTAAAAGCAATTTTTCTCCCTGTTTAGGAATACAGAGAAGATTTGGCTCCCCGAATATACGTAACTAAGAAGAGTACATGGTAGAGACAAAGTTATCTTGGCCAAAATCCAAATATTTTGAGTTCTAAAGCAGTATGCAAATGCAAGAGTACATTTCTTGAACAAAATCAATTCTTGTATTGTGCTTTGAAAGTATAGAGCCAAATTCGTATTGGCCCAAAATATATTTTATATTAATTTAATCTAAATCATGTGGTAGGAGATTCGAACTCAGCTGCATAAAAATAACAACATTCGCTTTAACCAACATACCTACGCTCGCATCTACTACATATTTTACCAAGATTAACACAAGATATTGATCCTTCTAATTTATTTATATCTATTTTTCATTTAATTTCCTTGTTTAGTTGCATTTTAGAGGTAGGGTTGATTCAAATTAATATTTGATTATTTTTAATTTTTGTATTGCAGGTTTCAGTCCTAAGATGTTTCCAATTTCCGGCGAAATGAATGTTTTGCACTGGTGAGTTTGAGTTTTGTCTTCATTAAAGGTTCAAATTTATGAGAGATTTTTTTTTTGGCTTTTTTTTATCTTTTTTTTTTGGTCTTTTTTTATCTTTTTTTTTTAAGACTTGAAAATGGGTTAGAAAATTAGAAATTGAAGAACCATTTGTCATACCACCCAATTGTTTTCCTAGAAATTGTAGCACCTTAATTTACTTTTCATTTTGCAACATAGTACTATGGTCTAGTGGTATTCCTCTTTACTTGTAAGTGAGAGGTCCTATGTTAGATTCTAGCCAAAAGCGAATTTGAACCACATTATTATTAGTTCATTGTGAGTCTAAGCCCGTCTCCCTCCGCTTAGGGTAGATAATATCCATATGCTCTTAGAGGAAAAGGCCTTCCCAAAGTTTGATGCTCAGGGGAAATAAATTAAGAAAGGGCTTGAGCCAAGTGAAGCTCCAACGGAGGATCTAAGCAAAGAGCAAAAAGGGTATTGGAATTAATTTGAAGAAAGTTGAGGTTCCATCATAAAACAAATTGGCAATATAAGGAGTAGTCAACCTCTTATAAGCACATGCAATGTCCATCCTCTCATCAATGTGAGATTTATTCTCAACACGCTCCCTCACGTGCGGGGAACTTTCAAGCCTAACACGTACGTGTGACCGTTGGGTTTCACACATGGGACGACAAACTGCTCTGATACCATGAAGAAAGTTGACGTTCCACCACAAAACCAATTGGCAATATGGGGAGTAGACCAACCTATTAGAGCAACTCCACCGTTGCAAATGCCCTCCCAGGCTATTCACTATTTAATCCACCCAGTGAACAGTAACTGCCCTTAATGAACAGTAATTGCCTCTTGCATCTCCACCTCTACACTGAATAGCCCTGACAATAAGCAATAAAATATTAGTATTTTTTTTATTTATAAAATAATACAACATAATTTAATTTGTAATTTTGGATAAGATTTTTAATCGTTCTCGTTGCGCCAAGTGTCATTATCCGAAAAGACAATTATTGGTGATGGATTTCGATAAGATTTTTATCCAATGTCGTCGCGCCACGTGTCGTTACCTTTTCAGAATCGTTGAGGATAGATTTCCGATAAGATTTTTAACCAATCACGTCGCGCCACGTGTCACAATCTGTTTACAATCTTTGAGGATAGATTTCGATTAGATTTTTAACGAATGACGGCATGCCACGTGGCATTATCTACAACCTAATCCTTTCTGAATTCTCCATATAATCCACCATCCATCCTCAGAAATCTCACACCAATTTTCTCAAGATCTCTATCATTATTCATAGTTTCGTAAGACACTTATGGGGACAGAAAAGGAGCAAAAAGTATCATTTTGGAGGTGGTGGCATCTTTTGATACATGGATTTGGCATGCATTTTTCGAGATTCCAGGAGCTCAAAATGACCTCAATGTCCTTGCCTAATCCCCAATGTTCAATAATGTCCCGCAAGGAAAAGCACCAAAAGTCACGTACTGTGTCAACGAACATAAGTACGATGAGGCATACTACCTAGCAAACAACATTTACCCAAGGTGGTCATCGTTTGTCAAAATAGTGCCATGTCCGCGAAGTGCAAAGGAAAATCACTTTGCAAGCTATCAAGAAGGATGCAGGAATGATGTGGAGCGTTGTTTTGGTATCCTCTAAGCTCGCTGGGCGATTGCCAAGGATGCTGCCAGAATGTTTGATTTAGAGTCGCTTCGAAACATCATGATGACGTGCATCATTCTTCACAACATGATTGTGGAAGATGAGTATGATTATGATTATGATGCCGTTGATGAATATGAGCCAAACACGATGAACAATTCCAGAACACAAATATATTGTGCTCATGAAGCTACCGAAGAACCTGTGCAACACGAGCCATTAGAAAGGGATGGACGTTACAATGAAAGGCTTATTCAATGATATACTGCACTTCAAAGTCCATATATGCACAATGCCCGGCAAATTGACTTGATAGAGCACCAATGGGAATGGAAACAAGTTGAAGATGCTTAAGTTCATTTAGTGTATTTGTTTTTATTTGGTGTGTTTATTTAATTTTATTTGGTGTGTTTTTTTTTAGTTCATTTAGTGAGTTTTTTATTATTTGGTATGTTTATGTAATTTTATTTGGTGTGTTTATGTCTTTTGAATAAAGATTCTCTTAGTATAAATAAATTACCAAATTAAATAAATATACTCTTACTTTAAATAAAGTACTAAATTCAATAAATTGGAAACAACATAAAGTACTCTATTCAATAAATAATAAATTACAACCCAAAGTGATTGGAAAATTATGGGCTCCGATTACAAACAAAGTGATTGAAAAATTGGGATTGTGAATGGATCATCATCACCTAACCAATTTGTGGTGCTAGGATGATCTTCTCTTGTCGTGCTAGGACCATCTCCTCTTGCTCTCGCTTCTCTTGCATGCCTTCTTCACACCATGTCAGCTTTCTCCGACTTCCAAAAATATTTAGAATTCAGAGACTTCCCTTCTAAAGGCGTGTTCATAATGTCACGATCTCGTTGAGCCATTCTTTCTTCTCTAACTTGTTCCATTTCTTTCCTAAGTAGCTCTCTTTCTCTCTTATTAGCTTGAAATTCTCTCTCAACAGCTGCAGCTTCTGCCTCATCTCTAGCCTTATCAGCCTCAAATTTAACCATTTCCAGCGTCAAAGTCAATTCACCTTGGCGAGCAAGTTATTCCATATACTTTGCATAATCATTCTTGGAAGCACTCCCTTTTCTCTTTGAAGCCTTCTTACCTTGAGGCCTAATTGAATAACGGGTCAACCCCGACGCTTGTTCAGGGGGGCGTTTCGGGCACTTCTTTTGTGTCATCTTCATGAACATGCAAGGCATGATCAAGTGTAGAGTGTAGAGGGGTGTTGTTCATGAAAATTTCAGGACCGACAAGCACAACTCTGAATTTAGGACAATCTTTGACAATATTCTAACATTCCCACAGGTTGAATGATTTGTTTTTGGTTTTGGTTTTGGCATTATACCAAGCTTGTGCTTGAAGTGTGTACAAAATGCGTGAGAAGAAATAATTATAATCAAAGTAGCTAATGTAAATTTGGGTATAGTACAAACAAATAAATAGTATATTGTTACTTGATCCGCTAAATTTTCTCCACTTCGAAGATTACCACTAGCTTGTGCCAAGGCATCTCTCCACATACTAAACGATTGGTTGAGTATTCTCCAACGACTAGACATTGATTTTTGGTTCTTTTTCCACCAATTTTCTCAAGATAATTGGTATGAATAAGACTCCACATTTCTTGCAACTGCATCTCATTACCAGTAATCGGATCATGAGTAACTTCAACTCAGCTAGTACACAACGTAACATCTTCAATAAGCGTCCAATTCGTACCTGCATCATTAGTCATTTTGTGGAAAAAAATTGGATTCAAACTTTGAGAGAAAGATAGGAATGTGGTTGAAAGTAGTTGAGAAAATATGAAATTGTGGTGTAAGGTAGAAGATAATGAGAAGTATTTATAGAAAAGTAAAATCAATTTTTTTTTTAATTTTTCAAATTTTTTTTTCTTCTGATTTTTATTAATTTTTTACATTTTTTTTAAATTTTTTATTCACATAATTAATCTCTGCCGTTGGATTACAAAAATTTTGAAAACCAACCCTCCAGATTGTGCCACATGGCACAATGGTAATATTTCATATTTTAAAACTTTTTTTTTAATTTATAAAGGCGAATAACGAGGACCGTTGATCTCAGATCCAACGGCTGAAATTAAATAAGGTTTGAATTTTTTTTGTTATCGTTGGAAATCCAACGGTATAGAAAAAGTTACCGTTGAGATAAAAAAGATGCAAAGGCGCCACGTGGCATGCCAACGGTAACCTAAAACGCACTGCAAATTGTATCGGGACGCGCCCCCACGCGTGCGTGCATTGCATGCGCCTGACGCAAAAAAGAGAGGGAACGTGGCTGACGTCAGCCCTACATCATTCCCACTTTGGGCTTTCAAGCCAACGATTCCCCACGGGCCTCTCACTCGAGCCCCCTTTCATCCACACGCCACTGCGGGCTGAAGCATGCAGCTCGGGCCATTGGGTTGGTGTGGGAGTCTGTCCATCGGGCTATTACCCATAGTGGAAGTGCTCATATAAGCACATGCAAAGTCCATCATCTTATCAATATGGGATTCATTCTCAACATAATTTAAATCAATTTACTTAGGGGCTGTTTGGACAAAATATAATATGCAGATTTCAGTTCGATTACGTACTTGATTTCGTTTCAATGCATTGATATTGGATTAAACCTTCTGAAGTTTCCTTTTGCATTTTTCTTGTTCCAATCAAGAAAATACTCATACTCATCTTTATTCGTTTCAAAGGCGGATGCAGTAACAAGGCTAGGGTGGGCTCTAGCATAGGGAGAGTTTTAGTTGTTTAAGATTAAAAATACTGATAATTTAGATTATTTTATTATTTTTAATTGTTATAGCCCACCCAATAAGTAAAATTTCTGAACAATAGGACTACTTTTAGAAAAAGTAACAGTTAATAAATATTAAATAAATTATTTACTTTAATCAATATTAAAATTTATTATTATTATATTTCAAATCGTACACATACTGACATAAATGTCCATTAAGTCTTTTTATTTGATTAGTTTTTAAGGAGTAGTATAGTAATTAGTTTGGGTTTCCTAGGAATAGTATTCGGTTTGAAAAAGTAGATTTAATATTTTATTATTTTTGGTTTAGGGTTCCTAGGAGAGTAGCAGTAGTTTATTTATTTTTTTCGACTGTTGAGGTTCAAGTACAACAGTGTACAGTGACCCTTTTCAGAAAAAACCCTTCGTCCTGTCCCGTCTCTCGGTGTCTCGTCTTTGCACTACAGTTCACATCACAGACCAAGCATACAATACAAGTGAGAAAACTTATTGATTTTTCTTATCAATAGGTAAGTTTTTAACCATTTTATTCTTATGTCTTGATGATTTTATTTGTTTATTGCTTTAATTTTAAGAATTTGTACTTTAAAAATTCAATTTCAAGTTTAATATATTTTTTCTGATAGTCTGATAGATTTCTTAGAAATATAATTTATTATATAAACTTGCATTATTGTTGTTTGTTCAATTTGTTAGGTTAACGTTCAATGA
>JADOBS010302817.1:0-15440 GCA_015708375.1 Cydonia oblonga | reverse complement strand
TATAGAGAGAGAGAGAGAGAGAGAGAGAGAGAGAGAGAGAGAGAGAGAGAGGTCAGAGAAGATCACAGAAAACCGTATCAATTATGGCTGCGAGTGCTGTGATGGAGAATGAAGCATTGGCAACAGAAGCTCCATATGCACCTGTGACTATTGAGAGGAGAGTCAGGAGTGACTTGGAAACCAAACTTCCTAAACCATGTATGTGAGACCAGTTTCAATTCATTTCTGTTGCTCTCTCTCTCTCTCTCTCTCTCAATTTGACGAACGATAGAGTAATTGCACTAGAATCATTGAGAGGAGATTCAAATTTCGATGCAAACTGCTCTTACCAACTTGGCTAAATTTATTTTGTGGGGTTCAAAAGCAAGACACTGCTTTTATAGTTTTGATTTTTAATTTCTACGAGATTAATTTTGAATTTCTTAATTAATAATATTAGATCAAAGTATAACAGGATTAATTATTAATTTCTGCACTAAATTGAACAATTATGTACCCAATTGAAACCCAACAACTTTTATCTAATTTGATATATATATATATTTTTTTCATTTCTTGTTATTCGGAACCTTTCTTTGACAAAGTTCTGGAAATTATAACATGCTCAGGTAGGTTAGAAAGAAAATAAAATGCTAATACAGCCTTTCAGGACACTAATTCACTCTTTATATTATCTTTGACACACCCCCAACTTCAGATATGCCCAGAGCATTGGTTGCTCCAGACACAAAACATCCAACAGGAACCGTTGGCCATCAGCACCGTAACATGAGTGTTCTTCAGCAGCATATTGCGTTTTTCGACCAGGACGACAATGGCATCGTCTATCCGTGGGAAACTTTTACTGGTAAATCTTGCTGGCTTCAACGTACCTTTACTTAATTAATTGTATATATTCAACCTCAGGCAACCTTGTAGTGGATTTAATGTCGCTTCTCATGCGTGCTCTATTCTTTTCCCTTTAATCAGGATGTCGGGCCATAGGTTTCAACCTAATCGTCGCCGTTTTTATGGCTGTTCTTATCAATGGGGCTATGAGTTATCCCACTCTGCCTGTAAGTTGCATACTGTTTTCACACTTTTTTTATAAGAAAGGGACCGTAATTATTTAAGAGCCCATTAATTAGTTACTAACAGCCAGTCTAAGAGTAAACACAACGTGATGTTGTAATATGGTGCTCAGGTACCGTCACAAAAAAGAAAAAGAAAAAAAGAAGACAATTTCTCGATAGTTGGTTGAATATAGTGCTCCCACTTTTAGACCAAACACCACGTGATGTTGTAATGATGTAAAAAAGCACTTATTAACTGCCATATCATGTGCTACGCTACTATCATTTTGTCTCGATGCGTGGTAGAAGTGAGCGTAAATGTGGAAGAGAAGAAAGCTAATTGGAGTGAAAAGCGTGACTAATTAAAGCTGCATTGTATATCTTGAATTTCTAATTTTCATCACAGGGGTGGATTCCTTCTCCTTTCTTTCCCATATACATCTACAACATTCACAAGGCAAAGCACGGTAGCGATTCCGGGACATATGACACAGAAGGAAGGTATGTAATTACAAGTTAAAGTGCGACAAAGTAACGATCTTCAATATTGGCTGCTAAAGAAATCAATCATTTTCCAGGTATAGCCCATCCAACATTGAGAACATGTTTAGTAAGTATGCCCATACTGTGCCTGACAAGTTCACGTTGCGAGAGCTTTGGGCCATGACCGAGGGGAACAGAGTTGCCTTTGATTTCTTTGGATGGTAAGCATTCTTGGTCCGTAGTATGCTACATTTCAAATATAATATTGATACGAGTAAGTAGTTTTTGTTCTTCACTTAGCTAACTCGTGAGCCTGATTTTGGCAGGATCACAAGTAAGCTGGAATGGGGGCTATTGTATGTGCTTGCTAGGGACGAGGAGGGTTTGCTATCGAAAGAAGCCGTTAGACGCTGCTTCGATGGAAGCTTGTTCGATTATTGCGCTAAGATGAATACCGCCGGTAGAGCCAAGATGGGGTAGAACATGGAAGCTGTGTACCAAAATGACGTATATGTATGCATGTAATGTATCTAGTTTACGTTTGAGATGTTGGAACTGTAATAATTGAGGGATGATCCTTCACGGTTTAACAAATGATGAAATAATGATCATAATTGCAACTTTTCTCATTTATAGTTCTTCACTTAAAAAGCAATTGAATTGCATGCAATTCCAATAAAATTCAAGGTATTTAAAGTGAAATGCAGTAATTTTTCAAAAAATGTAGTATATTGGGTTTCGGGGTTTGAATGTCCATTTGGCACTGGGAAGTCCATTGATGCTGCTGAATTGGTCTCCGACAAAAGCCCCAAATGGTGTAACATCATCGATCAGTTGCTTTGTCACAGTAGTCTTGTAATTTTGCACTCCTCCCAGTTCTTCAACACCCCTAACAACAAAAACAAGTGAAAACAAATTAGATGCTAGACATCTATATAAAAAGATGTCCATCCCTGAAAGCGGCGACCCAAGGCACGTATAAATACGCTTTCAGACTATTCGTATATGCTATCTCTCAGACTATTCATTCTTACATTCAGTGTACAAAAGGATATGTGAATAAGCATTGTGGATATACTGAAGTGGGGCTTACGCCTGTTGTTTGTCAAAGTTTTGCACACTCCTAAGACAAACACTAAACACTCAAAGAAATAGATAATAACAGTCAAGATTTAACTAGACTAAAATTGCAGATTTTAGTGTCTAGAGCTTTTGTATAACAATGGAGGAGGCTTTGAATTATGCACAAGGAGAGAGAAATTGGGTTGTTCGAAATCCGCAGAATACAGCCTTTGAACCAATTTGCAATATTAAAAATAGGGGGAAATTTTGAAAAATAACCAATTTTAAAACCACGAATTGAATTTTAGCCAAATTTTTAAAGATCTTATAATTCTAACAAAAAAACCAATGTAAAAAGTCCTAATTGCCCTTTAGTAATACTAATCTTCTCTTCCCCTCTTCTTTATCACAAGCTTGGGTCGTTAAAATTGTTAAAAATAGTCAGGTAGCAAATACTGATTGTAACCCCGCATCAGCCCTTTTCAATTTTTTTCTGGGATCATTATGCAATTAACTCACAATAGTTTATTCATGCAAATAACTCAACTATTAAAATAAAATAAAAAAGAAACCAAGGATTGAATTAGACTTGTGTATGGTATTCACAATCTTTGATTCTTTGCACTCAACATCAGTTCGCTCGTCCTCGGTGCCGCATGTCCCAGCTTCTCGTAGTGATTCGCGGTTGCGGATTTTCTCTCGATGCTCGTATTGATTTTCCTAGTCTTTGTCCCCATAACCTCCGGACACGTGGTGACCCTCGACTGCGAATTTTCTCTCACCACCGTATTGATCGTCCTGGTCTTTGTCCCCGTAACCTCCAAAAGAGAAAGATGGCGCCCCCAAAAGAAAATAGTAAAAAAATGAAAAGGAAGTGGGAAAAAAAAGATTCTATAAAGGATGACAAAAGGGCTCTGTCGGCCTAGGATCAGCATTGGCTGCAAACTAAAGGAGAGATGAAGAGAAGATAGTAAGGATTAGTATTACAAAGGGTAATTGAGACTTTTTTATATGGATTTTTTGTTATAATTATAAGAAGTTAAGAAGTTTGGCGAAAATTCAATTTATGCTTCTAAAATTGGCTATTCTTCAAAATTTCTCAATCATGGGTCACAAATCTTTAACAAGAGTTGCAATATATTAATCATTGGATTAATCCATAAAATTGATCAAAGACTTACTCAATTTGCATATCAGACACAACCTTCTGCACCAAGTGGTGGGATAAATAACTGCCATTTAAATACAAATTGGCAATTATTCAAAGTTAACTAACATTGTCACTCAGTGCTACGATCTGGTGATATTCTTCTTCACTTGAGAGTGAGAGGTCTTAGGTTCGAATCTCGTAGATGATGAATTCGATACCAAATTAGGCTACCCATTGTGTAACTTAGCCAAACTCTCCATTTTCTTAGTGTAAAAATATCGATGTACTAAAAAAAATACTAACGTTTCATCCACCACTTTGAATTCTTTCTCCACCAATTCAATGGTTTTCTTTATATAGGAAAAAATCATTCCAACAGGATGTCCCTACCCAAGAAACTTGTCGCCGTCCTCTAAAAACACGTATTAATATCTTAAGCAGATTGGTACCCAGCGCCGAAATTTCAGGGGTCCTGTGTGAATTTATAAAAGGGGCCCTTCTTAAAACAATCATAAAAAATTAAAAAAAATTTGAATTTCGTAGTTCTTATTCTTTAACAAAAAACCTATCAATAACTTGTTTTTTAGATGAGTCAGTTGTTCAACTTTTTTTTCTTTTACGTTTCAAGTAGCCACATGTATTTTTTTTTTAGTAAGTGTCATTTTTATACCTCAAACAATATCACAATTAAATTATAATAAGTATAAAATTTCATTATTACGATTTTATAAAATTTCTTACGATTTGGTGGCTTATGTAGGCATTCATATAGCTTGTGGCTTGTGGGCCTACTAGGATTTTTATATCTTTTCATTGGTTCTAATTAGTATTTTTATTTATATAAATAATATAATATTATTTCATAGAATACCCAATTAGATAGAAAACTATTTTGGGGGCCCCCTAAATTATGGGGTCCTGTGCCATGGCACCGGTAGCTCCCCTTTAACGCAGGCTCTGCTAGTACTTTGACACATAAGTCTTTGTTCAAGAAACTTGTCCATTCATAATAGCCAACATTTTTTATTACAAATGATATTACTATTCTAATCTAAGAAGAAGATGAGGGGTTTAAACCTAGGACACAGTGAGTTGAAAAGAAAGACCTAACCATCAAACCAATCCACTGCTTGCAGCGATACCAGTATTTTGAGAGAGAGAGAGAAAGAGAGAGAGAGGAACTGACTTCAGTATAAGGCTTGTCCAACCATAATACCAGGCCAACAATAACACGGTTATCTGGCTGATCTTAGAAGTTACCTCCCTGAAGAAATCAAAATGATCTGCAACTCTCTGCCTTTCATCTTATTGAATAGTTTGAGCGAGTTCTCTAAAGCAGGTGCCTTTCCACGACTCATCCATTCCTCCAAACAAGTCAGCTTCAACTTCTCATCGAAAAAGAAATTGCTTTACAAAATTACTACACCTGAAAATTAGTATATGATCTCGTAGTTTTGAATCAAACATACAATGTCTTTCCCAAAATTTCGCTTCTTGTAGCAAAGCATGGTCAAAAGTAGCGTATCATCAATGTCGAAAATCCACGCCTCCATCCATCTTTCGTCAAATTGCAGCTGGTGCTTGCTGGAAGATAGTTATTTATTTAGTGTTTGGATTTGGGCTTAGCCTATTTGAATTAGGTTTTCGTTTCCTTGCTTATTAGAGACGAGGGTTAGTTTATTATGAATAGAGAGTTTTGTTATTCAGAGATAATAAGTTAGTCATGATGTAGCCTTTTAGGGTTTTGTAGCCGTTCCTTCATTCTTGTCTATTAATAATATTCTTATTATTTTGTAATCTTATTTGTTCCGCACTCTGATATTCAACTTGGTATCATAGCAGATTTGATCCTTCGGGTTGATTTGTTCTTGGTGGTATCAACTTGTTTTTTAGTCGTAGGATATCAGTTCGGTTGTACTTTGTTTTGTCTTTGTACCTAGATTAAGGTTATGTCGTTGAAAAAAAAACACACAAAAATTGAACTCGTTGTTGCACCAAGCCATCAGAGCCTTAATCCGTTGTTTACTGTTGTATGATCCTATAGTTTCGAACTGCTTCTGCCTTGAACCTATACATCAGCGTTCGCCCCCACACCGTATCTGATCCACACGCCCGCTGCCTCGTTTGCCTGACCGAATCATCCCACTTGCATCATCTCATCTGGAACCTCGCTTACTTGAACCACCACGCCACCATCTTCTCGAACCACCGGCATTCATTATTTTCTACATTCACCACAACTGCTACTTGATATCCACGAACCCATCACTTGTTTAACGAAGCCCAGACCCGAGAACCACAAACTCAGAATGAGTTCGTCTCCACCTTGGATCACTACTGTTGTTTCTGACCTGCCTGCACCACTGCTGCTGACCGCCTTCGACCCACGATTGTCCTCAAACCCACATCAAGTTACTGCTGCGAACCTAGATTGTATGCTTCCATTATCAATGTTGTTTGCTGCTGCGAACCCAGATTCCATGCTGCCACTATTAATGTTGTTTGAAGAAAAAAAAAGGAAAAAGAAATCAGAAAGCAAAAATGGGAATCATAAGTTGATGTTGTTGGATTGCAATTTATTAGGGCACTTGTTGGTTTTGAGTTCCACGTGGGTGATAAGAATAGTTCTTGTTGAGCTTGTATTAGAAAGTACGTGTTGCCCACTTCAACAATTGCTCGAATGCTTGGACTGGTGACCACTCGAGTGACGTTATGTACCTGGTTATTAATTGGATTGTCTGCCAGAATTTGGTTGCTTGCCAAATGGTTGAATGATGGAATTGATTGACTACTCGTCCGTTCGCTTGCTTGTTCGCTTGGATTGTTCATTTGCTCGCTTGAATCACTTATCTTGTCTCGTTTGCTCGTTTGAATCGCTTGTCTTGTCGTGTCCACCTAACGGAGCTTGTCTTGTCGTGTCCACCTAAAGGAGCTTGCCTTGTCATGCCCACTTAATAGAGCTTGCATCCACATCTTATTGCAAACTCTTGTTGTGTGTGCCGCCCATGAGTTTGAAGCCGATGGGGGGTTGGAAAATAGTTATTTATTTAGTGTTTGGGGTTGGGAAAAAAGTTATTTATTTAGTGTTTGGATTTGGGCTTAGCCCATTTGAATTAGGTTTTTCGTTTCCTTGCTTATTAGGGACTAGGGTTAGTTTATTATAAATAGAGAGTTTTGTTATTCAAAGATAATAAGTTAGTTACGATGTAGCCTTTTAGGGTTTTGTAGTCGTTCCGGTATTCTTGTCTATTAGTAATATTCTTATTATTTTGTAGTCTTGTTTGTTCCGCTCTCTGATATTCAACTGTGCTTAGTTAGGTACACAATGTAGGGGTGGGCAAACGGGCATAGGAACTGCGGGTCGGGGCAGGTCCAAAAATTCTAAATAGAAAATGGGATGGGGCGGGGCGGGTTTGAAATTTTGAGAATACGGGCCCCCGACCCGGACCGTTTCTACCTTTGATTTAATATCCCTTGAATCAACACCGTTGATTCCCAAATCCCAACCCTATCACATTCACAACTCACAACTCTCTCTCACTTGCTAAATCTCAATCTCAGACCAGTCAAGCTCATCTCTCCCAAATTCCCAAATCCCAATCCTTTGTCCCCATCTCTCTCGCTCATCTCTCCCAATCCCAAGTTGATGTCTCTATCTTCCGACTCCGACCGTCGAAGATGGCGTCGACGATGATGACACGAGGCTCCAAATAGGGGATGCTTCGAGGCACCTAAGGGCAAAGATCGAAGATGGATGATAGCGAACCTCGTCGAAGACTGTGGGCTCCAGATCGACGAAAATGGAGCGAGATACGTGCTTTCTGGCAATAGTGGGTTTTTGGACTCAACTTGAATTATCTAGGTTCTGAGTTCAGGGATTTAGGATTTTTGAAATTTCTGGGTTACTAAATTTAGGGATATAATTTCTACATTTTCTGGATTTAATTGGTTTTGGTTTTGATTTTAGTTTAGCTTTGGAAAATCATGCATAATTTGCTGGAAAATCATGGATCTTGGGATTTAATAGTCTAAGCATTGTTTTTCTTGGTGTTCATTCAGTTTTCCTTCATCAGCAATAGCGAAAATCATGGATCTTGCTAGACTCATTGTCCTAGCTCCGTTCGCCGTCTTCATCATCAACTATGTCTACCACCGTCATCAATCTCTCCCCAAGCACTCACTGGCAGTATGCCCAAAAAAAAGAGGTTATTGGATCCGTGGACCTGTCCCGAACTGGCTTGTTTCAAACGGGTCGGGTTAGGTCCGGTTCCCAAACTTAAAATTCTTCTACCCGGCCCTGCCCGCCCAGTTACATTTTAAAACGAGTAGGTCCGGTTCCTTCAAATTTGGGTCCGACCCGGCCCGTGCCCAGCCCTAACACAATGTCCTCCTCGACCGCCCTTTCAGAGTCCACCTTGTACTGAGTTGAAGTAACGTATTTCCCAATGTATCATATGCACTATGGAGACACAATTTCAAACTCTCTAATGTTGTGCAGCTCGACGTTCATCCTCAAACTCCCGCAATAGTTTTTAAGCTCAAGTCTCGTCTTCTCTTGGTTTTGTGAGTCAATATATGTTCCACCCGTACTCTGTGGCTGCAATGGTAACGGAAAAAAAAACTCAAAATACAAAAGAAGATACTTCGATTTCTATCAATTTTCACAGGTTTGAGGTAAAAAGAGAAAGAGATGGAAGGTGGGTTAAAGTAGTAATTGTATGGGGGAATTGGAGCAAGTAAATGTGACTTGGTTACATGGGATTTGGAACAAGTAGTTGTGGTTTGTTTGGCATGTTGTACAAATCACATGGTGGTCAGGGTGGCAAATGCTTAATGTTTTGTTTGTTTTGAAAATTTATGGCATAATTATTTGATCACTCTGTCAGCACATACATTGCGACTCATTAGAAACCTCTGCTATATCGGCCCAAAAGGAGAAGGAAGACTCTCATACAGCCATTAAGAACAATTTGCATTAGATTAAAGCCAAATTGCAGTAATCATTCATGTGGTTGGGAATTTGGTTGATGGCATCAAATTGCTTGTTCCATAAGGTAATATTAAAGCGATATTATTCAATCCGTAGTTGTAATAAATTGGCTCATGTGCTTTGCCTGTATCAGATAAGTGATTGAGGTTTGTTCTAATGATTAGACTAGAGTGGTAATATTTCTACAGAACCAAGAAGTATCTTAAAGGCTCCATGTTGAAAGTTTAAAGTAAAATGGTAACGAAAGTTCAAATTCCAGCTGCGTAAAAGGATTGAAAATGATGGCCATACATATCAATAACAAAAATACTTAGCTTTGGTGGCAAATGATCCAATGCAAGCACATTTATGGGAAAAAATGGATTTACTGCCAAATTCTCAATTATGTTGTGTATCTTGTATGCCTTTATTGTTTGTGTTTTATCTAAATGGATCTATATAATCATAAAGTTGTTATGCATCTTCTTGGATCAAAGATGTGGATAATTGATATCTGGGTCACTGATCATGTGACTTCACTCTAGAGTGTTTGATAAGTTACGTGACTAGTGCAATTAGAGCATTGTGAAGGGTTAAGGCACTCTCTCTTTCTTACTCCGACCGTATCATTGGTCTATGCTCTACTTGTTCTTGATGTTAAGTGCATTTTTTGTTAGTAGGAAATCTACTAGATACCTTATATTATTGTTCTGCTCACTTCTACCACACATATTGTTATTTTCAAGACCTTAAAACTCAGAAGATAATTGGTCGTGGTACACAATTGGGGGTTTCTACATGTTGATTGTGGCATCGACATTTGGGACAACCATCTTTTAGTTATCTAAAGCACCTGTTTCATTTTTTGCATCGCACTTGTAATGATTCAGAGTTCAAGTGTGAAACATGTGTTCATGGCCAAGAGTCATCATACTTTGTTTCCAATAAGTGATTCTAAAGCTATTTTGCCATTTGATTTGTTACATTTTGATCGGTGGGGTCCAACAAAGGTTACTTCTAATGGATTTCGTTGATTTGTTACTTTATTGATGACTGTGCTTGATTAACTTGGGTGTTCTTGATGAAAAATGAAAGTAATGTCCCTTCGCTTCTTCAAAAATTTTGTGCAATGGTGTCTACTCAGTTTCAGACTAAAGTTAAGGTTTTCAAGTCTAATAACGGAATAGAGTATGTCAATCACACTTTAGCATGTTTCTTTCGAGATTAAAGTATTATTCACCAGATGACTAATCCTTTTACACCCCCAACAAAATGATGCATAGGAACGGAAGAATCATCAAATAATGAAGGTTGCACGCTCCTTGATGTTAGATAAGTGTGTTCCTAATCATTTTTTGGGTCATACTATTTTGGCTGCTGTGCATTTAATCAAACGTTTTCAAAGTAGGGTTCTGGATTTTCATACATCGCTTGATATGCTGAACAAAACATTTCTCTCATGTCTCTGTATCCAAACATCATATGAATGTATTTGGGTGTGTGTCGTATGTGATTGTCTACTCTCACCAACAGTAAACTTTATATAATGTCTCTGATGTGTGTTTATTGGGTATGCTAATAATCAGAAAGGCTATGTGTTATCATCCTTCAACTCAAAAAACTTTTACTATTATGGATGTTACCTTCCACGATGAAGTTTCATATTTTGTGAAGCCCTCTTCCGATCCCCACTTCAGGGAGAGAATGGGAGTGAAGTGCAGAGTTAAAAAGATGATGTGGATGATGTGTTACAGGCTGAATTCGAGATAAAACTTGTTCAGCTGCGTGATACCGATCGGTGGCCACATATAGCGACTAGTCAATTGTCATTCCCAAAACTTTGTTTGCTGATGACCAGTCAAGTACGCCCAATGACCGGTTATGCATGTGTGATACCAGGGGTCTAGAGCCCTTATCTATTGATGATCGATTGTCAGCTATTGGTATGTCTGATGAGTTGTATAGATCTGGTATATCTAATGAGTGGCTCGTTGAAGGTTCGCCCGATGAGATTCTTCTAAGGATTTGGTACAAGGTGGTGACACACATAAGGTAATTTTTTTACGATTCTTCTACTTATCAGTTGCCTTTACAAGCTAATTGTGGAAAACCTATAGTACAATATGAGCTTGATATGCATGCCAAAGCTAAGTATCCAATCAATAATTATGTGTCTACTCATAGTTTGTCCAAACCATATACATTCTACATAGGTCAGCTATCTAGTGTATTTGTTCCAACAAAATTGCAGGATGTTTTGTTTGACCCTAAATGGGTTAGTGCCATGAATGTTGAGATGGAAGCTTTGGAAAACAATTCCACTTGGGATTTGGTTCATTTGTCAAAAGGCAAGAAAAATGTTGGATGTAGATAGGTGTTCACTATTAAGCACAAAGTTGATGGTTCTTTTACCGTACAAAGCTAAATTAATTGCTAAGGGTTATACATAAACCTTTGGTGTGGAATATCATGAGACTTTTGCTCATGTTGTTAAACTTAAATTATTTGTGTCCTTCTGCTCATAACAACAAACCAGGACTGGCCCTTGTTGCAGTTTGATGTTAAGATTGTTTTTCTCGATGGTGATCTCAATGAGGAAGTTTATTCGGATCTCCCTCTGGGTATCGGAATATCTCGTGAAAAATGTGTTGTGTGCAAATTGAGCAAGGCTTTGTATGGCTTAAAACAATCTCCTAGAGCGTGGTTTACAAATTACAAGTTCAATGAAGAAGTTTAGGTATCCAGAGTCATTTAGATCATACTTTTTTTTTCTGAAATGACAAAAATGGTAAGCTAGCTTCTTTTATTCTTTATGTTGATGACATGATAATGACTGGTGATGATGAAAATGAGGTACAACATCTTCAAAAGTACTTAGCTACTAAATTTGAGATGAATGAATTGGGTAAACTGAAGTATTTTCTCGGAATCGAGGTTGCACGATCCACGCATGGTATTTTTCAATCTCAACGGAAGTATGTTCTTGATTTGTTAGCTGAAATAGATATGTCAAATTGGAAACCTGTTGATTCTCCAATTAAGCAGAAACATTGTTTGGACTTATTTCCGGATCAAGTTCCTACTCATAAGGAACGGTATTAGAGACTTGTGGGGAGATTAATTTATTTGTCTCACACTAGCCTTGACATTGCTTATGCAGTTAGTGTGGTAAGTCAACTTACGCACTCGCCTAGTGAAGCTTATATGGATGTTGTAATCCGTATTTCATGGTATTTGAAGATGGTTCATGGTAGATGGTTGGTTTTCTCCAAGAATGATCGTTTGAATGTAGAAGGCTATACAGATGCAGACTGTGTGTGTTCTATCACTGACTGGCGGTTTACATATGGATACCAATTGTAATTTCTATATATACTCCATTTTGGAGATTAAAATGTATATAAGAAATTCCCCAAATATTGTCTTATGTATTTTTAGTATTTACCCTGTTCAATTTAACTCTCATCCCTAAAAAAGTTTTTTTACAAAATTATAGCACCCAAAAAATTTGTATATGATCTCGTAGTTTCGTAATGTCTTACCCAAAATTTTGTTTCTTGTAGTCAGGCACGATGAAAAGTAGTGTATCATCAATGTCGAAAATCCATGCCTCTCTCCCATCTTTCACCTATTGTAGCCAGTGTTCTAAAAAATGGTTGAGGAGGCGCATGGGCGCTAGGCGACGGTGCTCCGCCACGATTAACTGGAAATCGTTTCTTAAATCGGCAAGGTCTGTGCAAACGATGGGCTGTTTGGTAGCTAGAAGAGAGAGAGAGAGAGAGCGAGCGCCTTTGAAGTAGGAATGAGCTAGGAGAATAAGCGAGAGAGGCTGCTGTGGAAATTTACAGAGCAACAGAAGAAGAAGAAATGGAAAAACATAGTAATCGGAGAAGGAGAAGAAGAGGAGAAGAAAAAAAAATTCAAAACATTAATGGCATTCCTCTTTCCAAGAAACAAGAGGAAAAGAAAACCATAAAAAAAAAATAATGGATCCGCTTTACAAGGCGTAAAAAGGGCTCTAGCTTTTGGAATCCTAAGGCTGATGTAAGAAAATGGGGTGGAAGAGAGGTGTGAAACCTCACAAGTGGATTTTTATGAACAAGCTTTTGATTTTTAAATGTTTATGAATTACCCAACCCACTAGGTGGGGTTTTTAAATATTTATTGTTTAAAAACTAAATTCTAATTATTTAAAATGTCTTAAATTATATTTTATCTCTCTAAATTTAATTAATTTAACTTACTAATCATTCAAAATGTCTTAAGTTATATACTATATTTGCTTAATGTGTTTTTAAATTTTGAACTTGTTGGATACTCTTTTTGTATTTTATCATTATTTTATTATCTTATCCATGAATTTTATATAAGTATAATTTTTTATGTATCAATATGCACTTATTTACAAGATATATAAGAAATTTACCTAAATCCGCCTAGGCCGCCTAGACGCCCGCCTAGCCACCTAGGCGCTAGCTCGCCGCCCAACTAGCGCCTAGCGTTTTTTAGAACCTTAATTGCAACTAGTGCTTAGGTACACATGGCCTCCATGATCGCCCTTTCGGAGTCCACCTTGTACAAAGTTGAAGAAACATACTTCCCAATGTATCCCATGCAGTCTTGAGGCACAATTTCGAACTATCTAATGTTGTGTAGCTAGACGTTCATTCTCCAATTCTCGCAATAGTTTTTCAAGCTCATGTCTCATCTACTCTTGGTTTTGTGATTCAATATTTTCCACCCAGACTCTGCTACTGCAATCATCACGAAAAGACTCATAATACAAAAGAAGATGCTTAGATTTCTATCCATTTCAACGGTATGAAGTACAAAGAGAGGGATATGGAAGGCGGGTTAAAGCTGCAATTGTATTGGGAAATTGGAGCAAGTAAATGTGACTTGGTTATGGGATTTGGATCAAGTGGTTATGGTTTGTTGGGCATGCTGTACAAATCACAAGGTGGTCAAGGTGGCAAATGCTTAATGTTTGATACAATTTTTATTGTATACTCTATGTTTTCGTTGTTTGTTTTGAAAATTTATGGCATAATTATTTGATACTTATGTCGGCACATACATTACGACTCATTAGAAACCTTTGCTATATTGGCCCAAAAGGAGAAGGAAGACTCTCCTGCAGCCATTAACAACAATCTGTATTAGATTAAGGCCAAATTGCAGTAATCATTCATATGGTTGGGAATTTAGTTGATGGTATCAAATTTCTTGTTCCACAAGGTAATATTAAAGCGATGTTGTTCAATCCGTAGTTGTAATAAATTAGCTCTTGTGTGTTGCCGTATCAGATAAGTGAGAGAGGTTCGTTCTAATGATTAGACTAGAGTAGTACTATTTTTGTAGAATCAAGAAGTATCTTAAAGGCTCCATGTTGAAAGTTTAAAGTAAAATGGTAACTAAAGTTCAAATTTTGGCTACTTAAAATGATAGAAAATGATGGTCATACATATCAGTAACAAATATACTTAGCTCTGATGGCAAGTGATACAATGCGAGCACATTTATGAAAAAATAGATTTACCGCTAAATTCTCAAGGAATGATTTCCCTAAGGAAAACAAAAAATAGATTGTATTGACATTAAGAAACATCAAGTTGTTGGACTTTTCAGTTGTTCAGAGATGAAAAATGGGATCGAACAGATCAGAAATGCTATACGAGAACAAATGCATTGTTGTTGGTGATATATATTCTCAGGTTAAACAGTTTACTAATTATAGGATATTGGTTGAACTACAATGCAATTTCCTAAGGACATATAGAAAAATAGCTAGCGATTAGTTGGCTATTTTCTGTTGTGCCTTCAGGTAGGGATATAAATTGACCTGAAATCGACATGGAAGTTTATCAACCTTCAAACAAAAATAAATAACCAAGTGAATTAAGATGACTCGGAAATTGAATACCCTGGCAATGTTTTTGTTCTTCTTGTCAGCATCGACTGCTAAAGCTGAGCTGGGTGTGTTTAAAATTACAAGTGCAACATATGGTGCAAAGCCCGGGTTTGATATCACACAGGCTTTAGCCGAGGCTTGGACTAATGCGTGTGCATCACCAATGGTGAGTAAGGTTGTTGTTTCGAGCGGGACATACAAGTTAACAGAAGCAAGTTTCAAAGGTCCTTGTAAGGCTCCTATTGAGATTCAAGTTCAAGGCGAATTGCAGGCTCTAGTAGATGGTGGCATACTTACCAAACCAGATACTTGGGTTGGTTTTGAGCATATTAATATGCTCACCGTCTCCAGTGGTGGAACTTTTGATGGCCAAGGAGCACTTGCTTAGAAGCTAAATGACTGCAATAAAAACAAAGATTGCAAATCTATCGCCATTAATAAGCAAGAATTTCCACGTCAACATTTAGGGGTGCCATTATGTCACATTCCAACGTGTTAATGTCATAGCACCTTGAGAGAGCATAAATACGGATGGAATCCATATCGGGCGTTCAACTGGAATCAACATTACTGAAGCACATATTGGAACTGGGGATGACTGTGTTTCCATTGGCGATGGAAGCAAAGAAATCACCGTAACTAGGGTTACTTATGGACCAGGGCAAGGCATAAACATTGTGACACACCCCGACTGAGATCGAGGCATGATGGCCGTCACGTGAAGGTGACGTAATCATGTGCACAGTGCGGAAGCAGTTATAATATAAAATTATGACTGAAAAAAAAAAAAAAAAAAAAAAAAAAAACAAATAA